>JAHPZR010002660.1:80000-87650 GCA_019787425.1 Platygyra sinensis
CGAGTCCAAGAGAAGGATTCCGATAAGACTGCCATACAGCTGGCTTTTGCAAGCAAGAAATTTCCCTTTAGAAGCTAACAAACGCAGTAACGACCATACAGATTGCGTTCAATGTGTTTTATTCTTCATTGCATCGAGGTCAAGTGTACACGAGGATCCAAAATCGTTACAGCAAAGTTCATGTTCTGAAACAAGGTTTAAAGAATAAAAGTGGCTAAGTCTGTAGCCTGCAGAGCGAGTTAGGGGCAAATACAGCTCACAAAGTTAGAGACCAAGCGCGAGGAAAATGTATGCGTTCCTCGCACGCGACTAACTGAACTCCTCAAAGAGGCTATATTTTCTATCAGGGTAAATAGGTAAAGTTCTGGGCCGAGTTGTTCAAAGCCCGGTTAAGCTAACCCAGGGTTAGCGAGAATTTTGATTTCAGTTTTACAATTTTTTGGTGAAGTGTTCTGTTTATATTGTTTGCCCCTCAGTTTTGAGCTGTAGTAATCTCAAACTAAACCAAACATTAGAGGTGAAAAACATTTTTAAACAAGAAAACATATTGGTTCAGTTAACATTTAACCCTGGGTTAACGTTAACCGGCCTTCGAACAACCCGGCCCAGGAGTATTTCTACTCCCCTCTGGAAGAGATGCTTGTCTATCGCAGTGTTTAGTATCCCCCAGCATAAAATTCACCGGTACCCATTTATATACCCATTTATATACCTGGGTGGAGAGAGGCACCGTGAGAGTGAAGTGTCTTACCCAAAAACACAACACAATGTCCTCGGCCAAGGATCGGACCGCTCGATCCGGAGACGAGGACAGAGCCCTCTGCGCCTCTACTGCATGTTTTCCATGGTATGGTAAGATATGAAAAAAGACCAGTGTATAAGAAAATACAAGTGCTACATGACTGGTACATATTAAATTTTGTTTTCGTTTGGAAAAAAAGGTAGGAACTACGAATTTCGCCACAGCTGGGGGGTGACGTGGGAGAATCGCCCAGCTGTTGTTTCCGTAATGGTGCTGAAATTGAGTCCTTAGCCTTCGATTCTCAATACTTCAACCACTCAACAGTTTTGACAGTTGCTGGATAGAAATCTTTCTAAGCCAAAGGATATTGTTGTTATATTTTACTGAAGATGGTCTAAGAAAATTCAGACGAAATACAGTCGCTTTCTGAATTTCTCTGTTCACTCTTTTTGCAGAGAGTTTTGATCGCGAAGAATAGCGAAGCCAAATTAGCATAACAACAGCATAAAACAATGTTTAGACATCACAAAAGTCCCGATGGCCTTGCAGAGGAAATTTATCACTTTTTTCTTTATAAATGTCGCACCGTTTTGGAAAAAAAACTGTCCGCTATTCCCTTTCTGTCACAACCTATGACAATGCCGCTAAGGACATCTAAATGCCGGAAGCAAGTCGCTTTGTCGCTTCTCTGCCAATGGGAGTGTTCTCTTGTTGACCGTGGACAGGTCGTGGTTTCAAAACATTTCACTTGGTGTGTGTATGCGACAGCGTTTTCTTCCAGCGAATTCTGATCGAAAATCAATTTGGCCGGCGTACCAAGCCACAGAGTGCTCATTCGTTAAAGCTTATTCTATCAGCAAACAAGTGTTATCTACTGCTCATATCGACAACAAATCCGTTCAGTTGCATTTAATCAACACTGGACCACTTGCCGCGTAAGTGCACATTCCTAATTAATTATCCTGTTAGATTTTAGGCCCGTTCTGGGCAGGCTTTTAAACGCGGCGCTTTGCTGAAAAATTAATTTGTCCACCAACAAAAAAATCTTATCAAGAAAGATTTGGAAATGCAATGACAAGCAAAGGGCAACCTCTTCGTCCGTTTTTTTTTTTTTTTTTGTTGCAAATTTAGGTTACAGTTAACCGAGAATGAATCAACCTATCAGGTGCAATACGAGGAAATAAAACATTTCGCGCCACTGGGAGAGATTAAAGTATTTTCCCCTATCTATGCGTTGAAGAACGCCGCTATGCACATACGTTAAGCGCATTTTTCAAATCAATACATTCTCAATTTATCTGTTTAACTCTATAAACCGACATGGTATTTACTACTAATTTGTATTTGGACATCAATGGCAGTCTTGCTAAGTTCGTTTCGCGCTTTCAATTTCTGAAATTCATTTTGTTCCAAGGATATTATTGCACGATTGTAAAAGCTATCTACATGGCAGTCTTAATGCGCATCGATATCCTTCTAAGGAACAACTGCGGGAACGAAGCTGATTAATCGAAGAAACACCTGCCAGTCAACCAACCAACCAACGAAAACGAAATCTTAAAGGACACAATGATCGCATTCGATCCAAAAGTGAATTAAATTGTTTACGTTTTCTTTTAATTTTCTGTTGTTATTTTATAGATGAGACTTTCAGACATGAATAGGGATCGTGAGACATCGTGGTTGGCTTTCAATGTATCTGGAAACAATTCATTACATTTACATGACAGCGTCCCACAACTGAATCGGATCTACGTATTCACACCACTTGATGCCACTACAAAATGGGCCCTTTGTGCGCTTTTTTCCACTATTGGTTGCTTGGGATTCTTCGGCAACTGTCTGTTACTTTACTTTCTTTGGAAAAGGCCAAAAGGAAATCCAATTCAAAGAAGCAGTTTTATGAAAAATTTTAATTTGTATGTTAGAAGCATGTCTTTGTCAGACATACTTTGTTGTGCAGTTTCACTTCCTCTGATTTGCATTCAGATTTTATTTGATGTGTTTCAGAGCGGTTGGCCGTGCAAACTGGTCCGATATGTCAACTTTATATTTCCTGTCATCACAATCAATAACTTGGTTGTCATAAGTCTCGAAAAGTACTTATCAACTCGTGCGAATCCACGCACATTCAGTGCCGGCACAGTGCATAAAATGATCATTTTTGCATGGGTTTTCGGATTACTTTTCATGGTGTATCCCGCAGCTGCATACGATGGCATAAAAGTGGATCTTAATGATACTCATTTTACTGTCGTCTGCAGAAACGATCCGAATTTTTACCCATTTAAAATATTACTCGTGGTTCTTCCAGTACAGTATCTTCTCCCGGGTATATTCATAACTTACATCAACATCTGCTTGATGAAAACTGTGTGGGTCAGAGGAAACAGGAACGTTGGCAATGGCCCACTGAACAATGCCTTCAAGGCTAAAATGAGGGCCGTCAGGATAAGAGGAATTTCTCTTCTTATTACCATTACGTTTACCTTTATCGTCAGCTATTTTGCTTTTCTTGGCTATCAGATAGCGTACGTTCTGCTCGCTAAAAAAAGTCGAGACTTTTCAACAGATTTAATATTTCGCTATGCCAGTGGAAGTATCGCATATCTCAACTGTGTAACAGATGTCATAATTTACTTTGTCCAAATGAAAGACTTTCGCGAATTTCTAAGGAAACGGTTGCGCAGATCAGGAAGCGTCAATACAAACAGCCATATGTAATCATGTATGCTGAAACAGATTTGCGCGTGGGGACAAAACTAATTACTAAACTGGAAAAAACGGACAGACCTCGCCCAACACTATTTAAAGAACACTATGTAGTTATCTCTTTCCATGCGTAATTTTCGATGAGAGTCTTGTCAAATTCCTTTTAGGTTATAAATTTAAGCCTAACCCTAAATTTAAGCAACATAATCAAATTAAAAGAGTCTGCATACGAGCCAAGTGCCTCATCAGACCGGAGCTAATCCCGGTTTTTGTAGCATAAAGCGACTAGGAGTATTTAGCCAGTATCCCCCCCCTCCCAGAATGTGTTGCCAGTCCATCGCTGTGTTACCCCCCAGCATTAAATTCGCCGGTACCCATTTATGCACCTGGGTGGAGAGAGACACTGTGAGAGTAAAGTGTCTTGCCCAAGATCACATCACATCGACATACATGTTTTACGTTTTTCTCTTTTATTTAGGATGGGTGCTTTATAGTTTTTTGCACATTTGAAACTAAAGTTATGAGCCGTGGCAGGTGCTAAAGTTCGTATTATTTACAATGCACGTATCCCCTCACTGCTTCTTCAACTGATGTGTCAATTAAAGAAGCAGTAAGCAGTCAGTTGAAGAGGCAGTGTGTCATCATCGCATATACGTACAAAGTAAAAATGTCTCTCTTAAAATATGTTACGACAATCTGATTTTCAATGTGACGAGTTAGGAGTGCCCCTACGCCTCCAACTCCTTTGTGTTGGCTTTGACAGAACTGAGAGACTTCTTCAGAAGTTTGAAGGACTTCAATCATTTGTGTCATAAATACCTGTGCTCTGTAGACTTTTGGCTTTACATGCACCGCTGTACACAAATATCGCTGACTGCAAATCGAGGACCTTTAGGGGAAAATCGCACATGCTGGACACTAAGAAGGTGTTTGAACAATTTCTGACGTTTCTTGACCCCAGGAAATAAGTGATGTGTCAATGGGTCATGGTAACAATTTTTTTTATTCCATTCCCAATTTTGACATTTTTTTCCCATTCGCAGTGACTTAAGGACGTTCGCGCCCAAAAACTTCCCACGTACAGAATTTTTTAAAACTTTGACTGTAGGTAGAAAATGATAAGATTAGATTAAAAACGTAAAAAAAATCGGGGGTCACCGAACTCGTTTTGAAGATAAGGCGTAGCTCAGACCATAGCATTTCTAGAATTTCCAGTCATTCGAGGCGATTCTGGCCGGATTCATTACTATCGGCATATATTTAAGTTGAAGAATCATATCTAAGTTGTGTGTGTTTAACACCGCATATATGGGCCTATTTGATAGATCTTTGCTACGTATGTCATTAAATCAACTAGAATTAGCCTTAAAAAATACAACTTCTAAGTTACGCACACCTGAATCCATGTATCAATTCGACCCTATTTGAAAAGTATATGAGAAATAATTAAAACTTCCCACGTACAGATTTTTTTTGTTTTTTAGTATAATGGAAAGAATCAGAAAAGGAAGTGATCTGCCGAAAAAAAAGAGGGGGTCACCGAGCGTCCAACAAAAATATTCGCACACAAGGTTAACGCAAAGGTCATCACTGAGCTCTATATTTTGTTGAGTTTTTGACTCGGTGCGCGCGCTTGAAAATGACGTGGCACGCGCGTGACCAATGAATAGCGTGCGCACTAGAGATGTGCAGTAGCAATGGGCGCGAACCTCCTTAAATCCCATTTTCCCAGGGCAAAAACAGGCTTGCGCCTTTTTCCATTTTATTCTATTCAGAACTCTATGATGCTATGAGTGTGAAGGTGCTGTTGTGAATGACAAGTCTATTGCAATGAGCATTTGGAAAACTAAGGCTGCGCAGCAGTGAAAACGGTGGTAAAACAGTGGCTACAGCTTTTGATAAAACGATGGCATGTTGCTATAAGCGTTAGGAGGAAAAACCAGAGTCTTCAGGAGATCGGGTATTTGCGGTATTTGCATGAAAGTTATCTATAAACTCATCACAGAATCAACGCGCGAACGGAATCATGGATTTTCTTTGGCACGGCAGAGGCCCGACGTTTGAATCGCTCACGTGCCTGAGTCGTGTAGCCCGACAGAGCTTATCCAACTTAATTGCTTTGCTGAACTTAATTCAAAAGTTTGATTCAACGCCGTGCTTTTGTCGAACTTAATCGTCCTGAATTTTGTTCGGCAAGGCAGAAGCACGACGTCTCACTGGGCCTTGGCGTTGCAAAAAAATTGACCTGACTTAATCGCATTTAGGCATGCATAATGTGTAAGCCAAAGAACATCGACGACAAGAGCTGGAGAGCAGCCTGGAGACGAAGTTGCTGGGGCGTAGGTTACAACAATTAAGCCACTACTAACCTAGAGCGGGTAACTGGTATAATGGTCAGTAAACTACCGGACGAAAAAAGAAACTAAAACAAAACAACACAGTTACAGAAAAAGGGAGATCGACCGTACCAAAAGTATTTTATTACAGTTATACTATTTGAATCTGCAAGATAAATGTACGGGTCCCTGATTACTAATAGCATACCATGTACAATGGCCATTTCTTTACCGATTGAATTTTTTCCGTTTTATCAAAAATACCGAGTAAAGAACTAAGACATTTGCTGGAAAGGCTGTCCAGTTGAAGGTCTTTTGTGTGCTATAATAATTTGAAGACTTGTCATTTGGCGGCTACTGATCAAATTTTTGAAGCATTCTTCTCATCGAGAGATGACAGTTGCAAAACGGGACGCAACAGTTTCAACGAGTTGCGCAAATAGTCAGCACTTGTTGACGAATCGAGATACAATGTCGTTATCAAAGAACTGACCGAGTCCGGACTGTCTGAATCGTCAGCCGCGGTGTTCAAACAGCCCGCAAAGTGCGTCGCGATTACGGAAATCTCTTCCAAAACCGCGTCTGTCATTTTTCGCACGCACTGTGCACGTACCAGGGACGAAGTTTCGACGGCTTGCTCCCCCTGGTGAAGCAAAAGTTCCGTAACCTTGTGAAATAGTTCGACAGTTCGGGCTGTGAGTTCCGCCATACTTGAAATAGCTGTGGTATAAATGTCGACCGCATCCTTGCTGCCTGGTGAGTCGTCCTGTTCTTGAACACATGCTGCTATCCATTCCTTTGTTTTGTCCTGACACCTAACGATCTTGTCTGCTGTAAGCGGCAGATTGAGCGACCTGACGTTCTCTACAACTTCGGATTTGAAGTCTAGTCCTTCGGTCACTTCATCGTCCGCGTCGTTTTCGTCAATGTGAAAAACTTCCTCCACAGCGCGTAGAAGAGGCTTTACTCCATTGAGTTCGTCTTCTGACAAATCGATAATGCAGGACTCCAGCTAATCACAAAACAGAAACAAACACGTTTATGAGATAAACAAGACCAAATCTGCATTCGAACCTAGTGGCCGGTTTCCGTAACATGAATCCACTAGGCGTTTTCCTCTAAACCCGTACCCTCCCTCCTGGATGGGATACTTGTCCATCTCAAAGCTTTTCCTTCTTCCCAAACATTCTTATTCATCGGTAGCCTAGCTTACGTGGAGAGGTACATATATGGACCACTTCAAAGAAAACAGTACCCGAACGCATTCATAAAGACGGCGTGAGGCGTGAGAGAGTTGCTAAGACTCGGAGATTCAAGGTCATTCCAATGAAATAGAACCAGCACTAAGATTTTTGTCAAACTTTGGCTATAGATTGTTTATATTATAGAGACTTAAATTTTGAAATTAAAATGAGGGGTCCCCATATTTGTTTAGGAGCAACAGCACCTTGTTTATACCCCATAAATGCTCATAAAAGTACCATGATTATAATCACGATTGCTTGCTAAATTCAAGTTTCCGACGATTGTTTCTTGTTCTACACTGAGAATTGGTACATATTTATTTTACATAGAGAAATGTATTACTAAATTCAAAACAACAGAAAAAAATGATAGGTCACCGTACTCGTTTGCGAGAAAATGACGATTTACCTCTATGGCAAGGTCCAGCCCTAAAAAGCCGCTATATTTTAAAGCGCGCTGATAACGCGTAAACTTACGCGCAGTAGAGATGCGCAATGCAATACTGGGGAATAACCTCAAGGGCTTTTCCACGAACACCACAAAGTGCCCTCTGATTTATGCGCAAAAAAACCATTAGCTCGACGAGCCTTCAAAAACGATTCCAACAAATTACTT
>JAHPZR010002662.1:0-16353 GCA_019787425.1 Platygyra sinensis
TATGGCCGCCATGTCGCGCGACTCCACCGTCGCCGTCGCCGTCGCCGTCGCCGTCGCCGTTGTGCGCAGGCGCCCACGAGCAATACCACTGCACATGATAACCATGAGAAAATCAATCATGGTTTTTTTTTTTTCCCTTTATGGTTATGAGGCTCCGCTTGGCGGTCCTCCGGGCCGCCGGAGCTCCGCTAAAATTGGTCCTGAAAAGCCACAGTGGGGAGTGGCCAATTACGTACGTAACGTAACGTAAGTTTGATTTCCTCCTTTAAGGTGGATTTCCACTGTCGCGTAATATTTTACGTGCCTTTTACGTGCGTAAAAAGCACGCACGTAAACAGTTTCCACGGTTGCGTAAAATCATTTTGCTGCGCTGCCTTTTTTACGAACGTTTACGTGCGTTTTCGCCCTAGAAACGCTTTGGGCCTTGGGTTGAAAACAAAAAGAGCGGGAATTTGATTTGAGCGGCAAGAAAAAAATGGCGGCAGCAGTGAACAAGCGTTTGCTCCCTCTTTTTTACCTTCGCCAGAGGTGAAAGGGAAAGCAAAGATACAGAAAAAAGTATTGGATAAGGGATATATTTCGAAGCCGTTTTCTACTTGGAGAAACGGCTGTCCACGCATTTTATTTTTTTGTCCTATTTTTATAATTGAGGTTTGAGGTGTTCCAAAGGACCGGATATTTCCTCACTTCTTCTATTGACAAAGCCTCTACATCAGAATACTTCCCCATGTTTCATGAATTTGTTGACAAGATGGACGATCAAGCTCAACATGGCGCTCACGTGGCAAGAGATGTCATGTGACAAGATCCAAGGATTATAATTGGTTAAATTCTTACGTAAACGCAAGCGGCCGCGAAAAAGTTGAAACCTGTTCAACTTTTACGTAGAGGCTTGCGAACTCTACGCACGTATAACGTGCGTAAATTCTGATTTAAAAACGCAACGCTGGAAATTGGACAACGTAAAGTCAACGCAAGAGTTTACGCGCGTAAAATTCTACTTTTGCGTACGTTTTCAATTTTTAAGTACGTTAAGGTGCGTAGACAAAAACGCGACAGTGGAAATCCACCTTTATACCGAAAATATCGTTGAAAAGGATGTTTTTAAATGGGGTAATTGTAACTTTTGCCGAGATACAGAATGTTGATCATCAGTTATAAATAAATCGGGAAATTTATTAAATCTACGATCGTAAAATCGGGGCTCCACTGTACCAGGACCCCACAGCCTGACAAAATCAGCTGCAAATCAAGTACCGTAAATCCTCTATTAAGCCCCCCCCCGGTGGGGGGGGGGCGTATTTTTTCAAGCACTTTTGAGGGTTTTGAGGGGGGGGGGGGGTGGCCTTAAAAGAGAGGGGGGCTTATTTAAAGTTATGATCACAGAAAATGATTATCGTAAGAGCTGACAAGTGTACCATAATGTAGAATCTAAGCTGTCGAATTTCATATCACCTTCGAACATTGTTGTTTGAGGTCAAGGGAAGGTTTATTTCATGTAAAAAAAGTGAAGTTTATTATACGTATAATGTAAAACTGCTAACAGAAAAGAACTTTAATGAAAGACGTAGATAGCATTAAAAAAAGTTATTAATATTTGGTCCTCAAGAGGTTTATCCATCTATGATAAGTGGACAGTAATTAAACCCTTTCTAATCCCGGTCCTAAACTTGTTTATATATGTGCGCTGCTATTAGCACCAAATGAACTTTTGAAACAGTTAAAAGTCAATTACTATTGAAATTCGTATGGAAAGGCACAAACAAAGTAAGGCGATTGTCGGTATAAAGGAATATGGCGAAGATGGCTTGAAAATGATTGATCTGGAAACGCCGGATAGTTAAATCTTTAAGACTAGCATGGCTGCAACTAATATTTAATGCAAATGATGGAACACAGAAGAGGTACTAAAAACACAATTTAAACTTAAAAACCCGTCGGAGGTCATATCTTTATAAATTGTAATTATGATGTTAATGACTACACAATTTCTTCCCAATTTTATCGCAAACATTTGTTATGGACGTCACTTTTTTGTGGAACCTTTTTCTTCAGAAAACAAATGGCGAAGAATCATTTGCAATAATAAAGAAATACGAGTAGATAAAAACCGTTATATTTTACAAATTATTACGAATCTGGAATTGTAAATGATCTCAGTTTTAGTTAATCTAAGCAGTAACGACTCTTTCGGCTATTTTGGAAACAAAATTAGTAAAATCAACATTCTTCAATGGATAGGCTTTCGACACTTTATAACTTACTTTTTAAAAGGTAGATCCACATCCTTTTTTGCCACTAACGTCTCTCTCATTTCTGATTCACAACAACGTCTTTGATGTGAAGAAAAAGAAATCCAAAGATTATTATTCTATACTTGTCACAGAAAAACCTATGCGTCTTCTGTCGCTCTCGAATCTCAAAATCAAGCTTTAGAATTTCTGTTCAGGGCCAAATATTCACTTCTTGCCAAGTATTCATTTCCGACTGAATAGAGTGTGTGCAGTGTCACGCAATAAAAAATAAAATCAAAAACCGTGCATTGAATAAAGTCAAAAAATTGAGATATTGTAAACGATAAATAAAGAAGACAGTTACCCAAGTTTAAGGGGTGTGCGCTCTCCCAAAGTTGAGATATTCGTCGAAATGTGCCGCACAAAATTACAGAGCCTAGTATGGGGTCGCCATGTTGGAGGACCTCTTTAGTCTTCCAACATGGCGGCCAGTAAATAGTGTAAACATCTGGAACTTACTTTGGCTATTTAATGGACTGATTATCTGAACCGAACAAAAAAAATATTTAGAAAAGTACTTTTCCTGATACTTAAACTCCTAAAATGGCTAAAAATCACGAGATAAGTGTATATCTTTCGACAAACGCGATCGCAGGGTTATGTCACGCACCGCCATAACTTCGAAATTCAAAATGCGCTGGTTTCCAAACGAAGGATGCTATTGAGCTGGAAAGTTGTAAACAGCCATAAATTTGGTACCTCTTGTTCCTGATGAGAATAAAATCTTTAGTGGCTTTTTTTGTTTTGGATTTGAGACTTTGATGACGTCAGGTGCACACACTCTATAATGAAAGATTGGTGACAAATGACGTCAGTTCAGGAACATATCAACTTTCCGTGTTTTTATTTTGCCTCCTTGACGGCTACATTGCTTCACCAACCTCGGTTTGTTTGACTTTTTGTCGAAGAAAACACCTCCGATTCACCACTACTGAAACAAAATTGACCTCGATTATTCCTGTCATGGCGTGGTCACGACGCACTCAGACACCCAGACTCTTTTTCTGCACTGACTCACGGTCAAAACTTTATTGGGCGTGACTGAAAAGGGAATTTTAAAGCTTTTATCGAATAAAGCAAGTTCGTCTTTCTTTGCAGATATTATATTTGGTATAATATCTGAGCAATGCCTTTCAACTAAATTACAAAATTACTTTATCATTGTTGGAAAGCTGTTTTTTGTAGGACTGCAGAAGAAACCAAATGCATCTTAAAAATAAAGGTTATCAAAACCAAATAGCAAAAGAATAGAAACTGAACGTAAAATTATTTTCAAAAGAAAACAATATTTAGCCCTGGCCATAAATCAAATCATTTTGTAAATAGATTAAATACGTAAGGAGACAAAGAAATAATTAAGCTTGATTCGCACTTTATAATCACGAAGTTATTCATTCATTTATTTTCTTTTGAGTGCTCTTTGTTCTCTTTGTCTTTTTCCTTGCGATTTTCGGCTTTTTTGCCACTTGCAGTATAAGACGTCGTATAACGTAAGCTACCGATGTAAACTTAATAGCCACTTACTAACTTTTATTAAGCTTATGCTGTGAATATGTGATATGCCGTGACGGATTCTTTAATCATGTACGTCAATGCCAATTCAGCTGGAACACACACCAAAAGAAACATAACGAGGAAAGGTTATTCACCTCTTGTCTCAAACCATTTCCACCGTTCAGCCGCTAAAAAAGTCATACGGCTGTCATATGACGATCATGATTTTAAAACAATGTTAAGTTGATGACTCTGTAGGGAAAGTGCCGTTGTACAAAATCATCACAAACTTCCTGTAATTCGAAAAAAAAAACATATATAAACACAGGCGGCCCAAGCTCTCGTTGTGAGGAGTTATTATTTTTTTTTAATCTTTAATTATGCGATCGTTCCGTGACATAGTTATCGCCGTCGTCTACTGTTACATAACGACCGAGTTTCCTGACGCGAAACGTGACTCTGTCTGACTCTGGCCTTTCAGCATTTGGAGGTGTTATGTTTCAACGGTCTGAATTTACAAAGGTTTGTATGGGAAAAAACGTTAATAGACATTTTAGCCGAAATTTTCATATTTTCTCAATAAAAATGACTTACCTCAATGCCTTGTTGTCTTTGCTATTGTCATCTTGCTTTTCAGCGCGATCCGTAGCCTTTTAAGCGAGTTATCTCTTTTCGAGTTTCCTCTCCTAAGAAAGAGTAAAGGCTACACACTCGATTCTGGACTGACTCCCGCTCAAAGCGAAAAAAAAACACTACAAGCATGCCAGCCGCCCCAATTCCTCCGCAGAATTATAGTACAGGGTTAAGCGCTCTCTTTCAGTTAAATTCCAAGCCAAATTCATCTCCACAGCGTACGCTACAAAGCTCTTTATCGAAGAAAGCTAGCCATCTGGGCAGAGACATCATGCTGTCGGGTCCAGCCATGGACACATTCGAAGCCCGAGTGGAGTGCCGGGCTAACAAATTGACCCTGACCAGGGGATGGGACCATGGGACAAAGTACATGGCCTGTCTTGAACTGTGCGCTTGAACTGTTCCTTGTTTGTGTACAAATTTCTTAATCCACTTACCATTTGGGGGGTTTAACATTCTATGTATTTAAACTTAACTGATCTGAACCTAGAACCTCATAACAGGAACATGTCCAACATGATTAGCCCTCATGATCAAGCGGAGTGGAATTTCCATCCGGTCGTCAAAGTCGCAAGTCCGTTATAGCTGTTAGCCACTGAATGTGTGGTTACCGAAGAAGATTTTTTTCTGCTTTTGATCGCTATTTACTCAGCAAAATGTCTACTAAACTAAATCACTTGGAACACGCTGTTGAGCCTTAGGTTATTCTACAAGCGAACTTAAGAAGTTGAAATCGGTGCCGCAAGCTGGTAGCGAAGCCTCACATCCCGGTATGTAAACACTCGATCACGCTTCTTGCTTGATTTTTTTTGTGGTTTTATTAACGCTTTTAGAGGAGAAAGAGATGCATCATGCCAGGAGCACAGGCTGGAATATAGGAACACTCATAAAACATCTTTTGTATTTCTTTGATGATCTATTTTTGTTTCTGACTTTACATGCGACAGCTTTCAAAGACCAAGTATGAGCGAAAAAATAATAACCATATTTTACTGTAACACACTTTATTTGAACAGCTTTAACAAAGTCCAGGGTCCATAAAAATCACGTGCTAAACTATGTTTTGATCAGAAAGCACAAGGATATATAAACCAAGAGATAAAAAAAAAAAAAAAAAAAAAAAAAACAGGTATAGGGATTACAACATTAAAGACGACACTGACGTCGAGTGGTTCAAAGTACATTTATACAGAGAGCACAAGAACTGCCTACTGTGCAATAGGTTATTTGAAATTCCAATTTTAGCGGACAATATAGTAACTAAGCAATATTACAGCTGACAAAAAAAAAATTAACAACCACTCATGATTTTCAATTTAACACTCAATGTGCGTAGAAAATTAAATGTCACTAACAAATAGAAAAAAAACAGCACATTTGTGCCGGTCAATATCTACAAGTGATGCAACAAGGGCGGTAGAGTCGAGATCAAAAGGACTAGTGTCCAGAAGCGATTGCGACTCCCTTTTCAATTTGTTCCATAACAGCTCCGGTTACCTTTGTTCCTTTCTCACCCAATTCCAGAGTATTGTTCCAACGCTCTGTATCTACGCTCCATTCTCCGGCGGTTTTATCTTTATATCCACTGAACGCAATTCTGACCCCTGCATGAAAAGGCGGTAGCATAGTTTTATCTTGCCAGCTGAACTGAACCGACGCCCATTGTGTTTGAGCATCGGAACCAGTTCTGGTTGGACTCACGTCGCCTAAATAAGGTAACTTATAAAAGTATTGTTTACCCTGTGAAGTGATATCAGTGGAAGGAGGTGTTCGAGTGGAGCCATATCGGTCAATGGCTGTGTTCAAATATCGATAGACGCATTTATCGATGAGGTGAACGGGGAAAAAATTATTGCGCAAAATGAACACTATTTTCGCAATGTCCTTGTGGAAGCTCAACCAAGTATTGTTGATTTTAAAAACCCTATCAATTAATGTCATGATAAGACCAATTTTGTATGTCAGAGGTGCGAAACTGAAGTAATTGTTCAGCAGACCCGTGAAGGTCTTCTTATGGAAGGTACTAGTGACGACGGAATTACGGTGGGTATTGTCGATTAAGACATCCAAAAAGGGCAAAACATGATCAATTTCTTTCACCATCGTGAAGCGTATGTTGGGATGTTGACTATTGATATAGTCGAAAAATGCAATGGCATCCTGTTCTGAATGGAATAAACAAAACGTATCATCCACATAACGACGATAAAATAGAAGCTCAGGACCTTAATATTGTTCTAACCAAATCTTTTCATGGTGACCCATAAAGAGATTGGCGAGGACAGGGGCTAGGGGTGAACCCATGGCAACCCCATCAATCTGGTCATAAAAGGAACCTTTTCGGCGATTCTAAGAAGCCTTGATATAAGCGAATTAAAGGAGATTTTAAGCCGACTTAAAATGACGATTTCAAATCTTAAAAGGGGCGATTTCAGGAAAACTTGAAACAACAAAATTACTGAATGAGTATTAAAAGTAAGACTTTTACCGACTCTTCAGTTGAGACTATTAAGAGTCCCTGTCCATAAATATCAAAAATAACTCGGCAAGGGTCGAAAATTCGATTTCGCTCATATTGTTATGGTAGGTAGGCTAGGGTATGACAAAAACTACTGGATAGTTTTTTTTGGCAAAATATCCTTTTATTTCAAAGAAATATGCAAATTACCAAATTCCGTTGAAATCGTCATTTGACGCACCATTTTATTAAACGAGTTTGAGAGCCTCGCATGCAAAACCACATTATTCTTCCGTCTTTTAAACACTCAAATATTTTTGTGCAATGTTTGAATGTGTACTGGGTTAATTTTAGGGAATGTTGCGGGATCATTTGGGTGCAGAGTGATTAAATTTCGAAGACATGTATTTCGTTCACTTAAAAGTAGTTCCTAAAAATAATTGATTTTCACCATGTGCGAAACCTTCAAATGGATTAAGCTTCTGGCGGTTGAATCGCCGAAGGATGGTCTACAGATTCGTGTAAAAATTTCTTTGGGCAAATGTTTGTGAGCGACGCAAGAGCTTTTCAAGGTACGTTAAAAATGCAAATATTTGCCATCGGTTATCAAATTTCAATTTACGGGTTAGACATAAATTTAGCATATGCCACATGTTTTGACTTATCTTAAACTAAAATAGACACAGAGATGATAATTTCGAAATGTTCCTACCTTATTTACTATGAAAGGCAGGTTCAATAGCCGATTTTACGTGTTTCCCTCGCCATTCGTTGCTTGTGCAAAGTTTCCCTCTGTTTACACAAGGTATGATGGACATCACCAACTGTCATCGTATTTGAAGGTTGAATACCATGAATCAATCTTTCACCATTTTTCTGCGCAGTTGATCACCACTGCATCTAAGTTAACAACGACTAAGTCATTGGTGGATAGTTGCTTGCCTTGCGCTACACCAAAACACTATTACATTTATAAGCGATTCTTGCGATTCCTGGAATCCTTGTGCACAGCGGTTCGCTATTTGTTCGTCACGCAATGCGGTCGTTCCATTTCAAGGGTAGGGGTAGGGCGATCTGTATTTTGACACGCAACCACTTGGAGCACACAATCTTGTTGAGTAGGAAGAGAGTAAATAAAGGAAAAGAAAGAATGACTAGTGTACCTTTGTCTCCTGAGTTGTCTCCTATTGTCGTCTCTTACGCGACCAGCATCCTGCATTGCGTAACGCTGTGTCCCTAAACTCATACCTAGGTCTTTCCGCGCTGTGCCAATTTTTTTTTGGTTACTTTTCTCAACCATTATGAACTCAATCCGAAATTTCACCCGAGTCTCTAAATTTCTTAACTTCCACAAAACCAACAGTGCAAATACGTAATGAGGTCGTATGATTTTTTATAACTTGGCTGAATTTGCCTTCGAATACTTACGCGACAGTCGAAGAATTTTAGCGCCTCTGGCATAGTCTTTTTTTTCTCAAATTGTTTTTCGCAACATGATCGCACCCTTACCTCGATCTTGCTCGCGCTCTTGCTCCCGTCGTGCTCCCACTGGTTTTTTTTTTGACACAACAAATCGGTACGAGGTTTTTCTTGCGCGTCCAAAGTCGCATAATCTCCGCACGGAAACAAAATGTCGCAAATTATTGCCTGAAGCGTTTTGTGAGATTCCGCCATAAAAACAAAGCTGAGGAAGGGCAGCTACCGATGAAAGACAAAGGAAATATTGGACTAGACCAGGAAGAACTATATAGCTAGCGCGTGGTAAGACTACTTTGTGAATGAAGTCGTAGTACCTGAACATTTATTTCACCCATGCACAATCCCAGGTCCAACTCGTTTTTATCATTTTCGAACTTTTTAGTGTGAACAGGCGAAACCAGTTGGAAAATTATACAGTAGTGAACGAAAATAATTAGCTTTGTTTTGTTCCAGATTGACTGCGTTAGTGTGGCTGGGGCCTGATTTACAGCTCTTTCGGGGGTCTTCGTCTCATTATCTGGGCAAGTCTCTCCCTATCGAATTGAAGATGAGGCATGTAGGCCCCAACTATTTATGTTCAAGACAGTAATTGAGTTTGCCTTTCAAAGTGACGCGTTACAACTGCAGCTACCAACTAATTTTTTCATAAGATCTATGTAGGACTTTTTTCGTTTAAAGTTCATGATTGTTGAGATGTCAAGCTGATGAAAATTGCATATGTCTTGAAGCATCTTCACAGAAAACTTAGTTTAGAGCAAGCTGCGAATTCACAAATGTTATGGGTCGTTATGCGTATCTCGTACGATGATCGAATGCTGAAGTAATATTTCCACAATGACTTCGTTACTCAAATCTTGTGTTCAGCTCTTCGCCGTGTTCAACTTTTTCGTCTTCAGATTCATCAACTTGAAGAACTTTCTTTGAAGCGAGGCGTGAGAAAAAAACTTGCAACTTGCTTAGAAGTTAAATAACTCAAAGCATCAAATCTAGAAGAGCCATATGCGTTTCTGACTTTTCTCATTGACTTGGAAACATGGGAAGGATCTGCTTCCTTTACAGTCTCTTCGCCGATTTTGAATTTAATAAGCATTGTTTTTGGTTTCCAGTCAGTCGGGTTCTTTGAGTACCGGTGGATTTCAACGCCCAGCCCATTGACAACGATGAACGGGAATCAGAGGTGCCTTGGCTGTGCCTGTATCCTCTACAGGCCTATCAATAGAGGCAACACCCTGTTCTAGCTTTGATGCATAGAACATCATTGCCTTATTTCTGTCTGCGGGCATATGGTCAGTTTGCGAATATGGTCAGATATATTTAACAATTAGATTATGAGCTCGAGATTTCTATGAGGGGATAGTTGATGAGGCCTAAAGCCGAATCAACTATCGCCACATAGATATCGAGAGCGAATAATCTAATTGTTTTACTAGAATTCTAACTGAAATTAACGCAAATAACGGTTTCCAATGATTTTCCCATGCATTATTGAACTTTAACCTTAAACGAAGTTGCACGTATCGAACTGTCTTTGGCAAATTTGCAGTTGTTTACGCGCGTACCCGCTTTTTCAATATTTTCAAGTTTTTGAAGTCAAGAAACCGTAGACGTGCTTCTTTTAGTCTTCTCAAGAATTTAATTACCCGTTTACATCTAAAATTCCTTCCAAAACTTCGCGAAAAACTATAAAAACATTGCATTTCGTGGACGACCGGCAGCCACTGTACCATAATAATAAATAGTATTTCTATTGCGCACAACTCCAATAAACTGTCCGTGGCGCTTTACTGCAAATAAAAATGCAAATATTAATAGTTTTTTTTTACTATCATCGTCATCATCATCATCATCATCATCATCATCAGCATCAACATCATTATTATTTTATTTTATTTTTTAGTTTGTTTTTTTCCTTTTCTAATAATATACCCTACCCGCTAAAATGAGATACCGTGACAACATTGCGTGACGAGCAACTGACGAACGTAATAAGACTGCTACGAGCGCCGACAGGCTTGGGAGCAATATGTAATATTTTGGTGTAATACGTATAAAGCAGGCAGCTATCCACGAATGAGTAGGCCGTTATTGACTTAGTTAGATGCAGTGGTGATCCCCACCCTACTTACACAATCTAAATGGCTTACACCCATATATTCTAAATTTAGATCACAGGGTTCAAGCCATCTCAACTGATCATCTAAGTCTTCCCAGTAGCTCATTAAATATGCATAAACATTTCCACCAATCAAATCACTTGCTGATCAATCGGAGGTGAATTTATTAGGACTTTCTGTCTTTTCTGGGGTTGAACGTTCAGGTATTAGTAGTTTGTCGTGTATTATTGGCAATTATTTGCTTTACTACTATGGCCGACAAGAGTACAAGCAGAGCTCGCAAACGAACATACAATAAAATCAGCGATACACAAAGGTCAAAGTTGCAGGAATATTATGACCGAGGCATGAAAACGTGCGGTTCGGATAATTTTGATAGAATTGGAATGGCAGCCGAAGAAACTGGGCTTACCATTGATCAAGTTAAGGTAAGGTATTTATTAGTTAGACTGATACATTATCATTCCCTATATGTATGCGGAATGCCCTGCCACTTTTAATGTTATTTGCATTTCGTTGAATAATAATTTTAAAATAGCCTGCCTGATCACTGTTGGGTGCATCCTTCTTTATGCATTGTTCTTCAGAAGCTTAGATAAGACTTAATTATGCAGTACGCGGTGTACTGTATCAAAGACGTTTTTTTGCTTATTGTAAAAAAGCATTGAAGCAATTAATTCATTCATAAACCGATTAATCGATCGCAGATCGATTAATCGGTCGAGATCAGCGAAACCAAATGAACAATTTTACAGTCTGTTCACGCTTATTTGATGAGGCGATGTGGAATTAAAGTTTTCTTAGCCTACTTTATTGAATTATAATTGCTATGCATGTACAACATTCTGAATAGAGATCGAGAGTATGGCGGTAAAAGAAGAACATATGCCTTTATTCTATTGCAACAACTGGCGTTTTCACCATTTAATCACCCTGGAATAGATTGATAATTTGCTCTTCATGTAAGCTCAGAACTTCTCCTTTTTTTTTTTTTTTTTTTCTTTTTTCTTTTTTTTTTGGGGGGGGGGGGGGGGGGGGGGGTATGGGGTACTCCTTTATGGGGGCTATATAGATTTGTGCAGTCCTGAAAGGTATTGTTTTTCAGCCATTTTGGTCATAAAAGGGGTATCTATTTTGGCCATTGTGGTCAGAAATAGGGTATGGTTAATTTGTACTCTGGTCTTGAATTCAGTATGTTTCTTGGAAGAAAGTACTTTTTCATCATTATCCTTAACACTATCAAGAAAAGCCCTTCATAAATTATGTTTAGGGCATCTGTGCCAGCCGCAACGGCCTTAAAAAGGGTGTCAAATTTTTAGTCAGGTCATAAGAGTAGAGAAAATCGCAGAGTTTGGTCATTTTTTTTTAATCTAGGGTAAGGGTTTTAAGGAGCATGCTGCAATGGGCCATATTCGTATTCCCGGCATCGGACTGGAACTAGCTTGCAAGTGAGGCTGATGCGGGGGAGTCTTTTCAAATACAATGATATTCCCCCGCATGAGCCTCCAATTTGCAAGCTAGTTCCAGTCCAATATCGAGAATACGAATATGGCCTATTACCCCCACCCATTTTTTCTGGGAGTATCCTCTGGTTACCAGGATATTGTAGGGCTGGCCAGAGGGAGACAGCAGGTAAGGGAAGGGTTGCTACTGTAGTGTTAGGCATTTTGAAATATCATTTTAATGTCATACATTTAATTTTATAGAAGTGGATTGGGAATGCTAAACAAAAGGCAAAAATAAGTCCTGGAACACAAGCAGCTCCAAAGCCAATTAAGATCCCAACTGGCTCACGTGGCTCACATTCCTACAACATGTTCTGTGCTGAGTTTTTCAAGTCAAGTATGAACCCTGATGATGTTTATAAGAGAAATGAATATATTGTAGTCTACTATCTCTGCATACAAGCCAGTTGTGACCTACCATTTATACACCTGGGTGGTCAGAGAGGCACCATGAGAGTTAAATGTCTTGCCCAAGAACTCAACACATTTATGTCCCCAGCCAGGGCTGGAACCCGGACCGCTCACTCGGGAGTTGAGCACAATAACCATGAGGTCACCATGCCTCCCTCCCAGCCTGCCTGACTTTAATTTTATTAAGGAAAAGGGATAGCCACATGAAATTTTTATGCCAGATTGAAATCAATCTAGACAGTGGTTTTGTTAAACTTTGTTAACCTTTTGTTTGGAAAAATTGATCATATTTCTCTCAAGTAAATCCAGTGAACAATTATTATGGAAGAAACCTGATGATATAAAATCAAAAATTGAATGGATATTAAAGGTTATATTAACTTTTGAGGCTCAAATGAACAAGTTTAGCCGTGTATAATACAAACTAAGATTTAATCTAATTTGACTTACCATTTTTTTCTTTTGCTTAATTATAATATTAAGTTTTTATGATTTAAACTTTTTCTCATTTAAACTCTGTTTATATATATATTTCTACCTTTCATTTTATTTTTTTTACAGTTCTAAATATAATTAGACCCTTATTTTTAATTTTAATAGCTTTTAATGTTGTTACTTAGTTTAATTTTGATTTAGTACATGGTGTTTATCCTTTGCTATGTTGACCTAGCTTAGACACCAAAATAAAAGCTGTTTATTGACTGAGTGATTGATAATAATTTTTAGTTGATCCATTGTCTTTGACTGCTGAGGAAATTGAAAATCATGCAAATTATGGATACTTTTATTAATTATATTTCACTAGATGAGTGCAAGAAGTTGTCCTTGGTTCAAAAGAACAAAGAAGCTGCCAAGAAATGGCATGACATGGCACCTACAGAAAAAGAGAAGTTCAAACATAGTGCACAAAGTTTAAAATCCCCAGATGTTTTGGAGCTAAGTGAGACACAGAAATCTAAGTTGATAGATGTTCACAGGAAAAATCTTCTAAATGAGGTAAAGGATTCAATCACTTTGAAATAATATCCAGCCAAAGCTCAATTACAAGACATTCAAAATATGAAAATCTAGAACAGATGAATCTCTTAATAATTATACCCTTTTGAGTTACATTTTACTTTTTCATCTACTTTAGATCGTGTTTCTGGAGGACTTGGGCTGTGAATCTTCCCTGATTTTTCAAGACACTTCAGGCCAGGTGTACAACTTTGGATCAAGTGGAGGGTATTCTTTCTTATGTCTGAATCCTGACATCAATATCAAATTTAGAGACCACTTTGGTTTGTATTCATTTCTTTCAATTAACAATTTAGTTTTTATTATATGGCTTGTGTTTTTTAAGGTGATATAACACGCACTCTGATTGGCTAATTGTCATGCACTGAATTGTTGGGCATTATTCTCCGGTAATGCCCACGGGCCGATTATGGGTCTGCAAAAACAAAGCAAAGAGTGATATAAATCATCTTTATTTTTGTTGTTGGTGCCATGTAATAAACAACTTATAATAATAACCTTGACTGTTTGATCGTTACGGGAAAATCTCAAACCTCGGCCTACCATCGCAGCAAGGTCTCAGTTAGAGATTTTCCCCTAACAACCTCACTCTCGGTTATCAAGTTATTGTTTTTTTTCATGATATGCATTGTATAAGCAGAAGCATGATTATTTAATGATTCTAAATTAGAGTACATGTATGTCTCCTTACGTAATTTAAATAGAAAGCTTGCATCACACACACTTCAGCAGTATAATGGCCTAAAAGTCCTTGAAATGCTACAGATTAATTTCATGTACTAGGTTTTCATTACATTGTCTTGTTTGAGTACTGTTGATCAGCAATACATGTACACGAAGTGAAAAACTTTCCTTTAATAAAGCTCTAAACTTTTTCTATGTATTTTCTTTTGAAAAAGATAGGGCTTATTATAATATAGCTCAACCTATTCAGACATCATGTGATCAAATTTAAAAGTTAGATTAATATTCTCGACTGTCAATGGGATGAATACATATTTATTTTAAGTAGACCTGCAACTGCACTGTACCTTTCTCTTTACTTAGCTTGTGCCAATGAGAGATACACATACAAAGATGTACAACAGTTATTTAATTCCAAATACAGTAAGTTAAAGGCATATGCATACTACTCAATACTAAATAGTATTTACTAGATGATAGCATGCATTACTAACTGATGCATTTTTGAAAGCCCTGGAATGTAGCTTTGCTCATTGTTTGATCAGGTCTCCACATAAATTTCATGTACATGCAGAGGCCAGGATTGTCATCTTCTTCATGGTGTCACTATGGCTTTCACTCTCTCAGCTAAATGTTATTGGCCTTTCTCAAGATTGCCCTTCATGCATCCTAGATATCCAACTATAGTTGGAATAATTGTGTTATCATTCAATTTCTGTATGAAACATTAAAATGAGAACAACAGATATACAGTAAATGTATATGAAAGTGACAGATGATCGTCAAAGTGAATTTCCAATTACTCAAATTGGAAATTCACTGCAATGATTGCCAGCTGCCACTTTTATCATCATCATCATCTTCGGCACTAATGGATTTCTCTCTTGCATTCTAGGTGAAGCAATAAAGAAGCCAGGCAGCAGGGTGCCCTACCTACATGGAGGTTTTACTGTAGAAAACCTCCCAGATGGTATTATATTTAAAAAGCCTTTCCATTATGGCACTAAACAACTCCAGGCCATAATGGAGAAAAAAAGCGAAATAAAATTTGTGATTAATGCAAATGTAAACTTGCAAAGCAGCAGGCAAGTTGCCCCCTCTGCAACTTGCCCTGAAACAATCATCGCACTTCTGTCCAGGATAGTGGACCGAGAATGTGCAGAAAGGGTAGTTACACTATGTGACAAGATTAAAGAACAAGATGTGGAGGTTGTGGAGTTGAGACTAGACCAGGAAGAGAGACTAAATTTAAATGAATGCAGTTGTTATTTTGAAGATGATGCATGGCTTGCTGTTGGTGCTAACATTCAGCACTCCACAGAAGCACAAGGGCTTATTGTTCCAGTCTTAGCCGAGTCCGAAGATGAGGAATTCTGGCTTTTCTACTCTATCCAGAATCCATCAAAACTAGTAAAAGCATCCTCTACTTACAAACTAAAAGGGTATTGGCTTGACCAACAAGGCCAATCCAACTACAAATTACTTAACAATCATCAAGATGTTGTTACTATTGCCAATTTGATCAAAAATGGACCCTATGGGCCATTGTATTTCTCGCAGATGATGGAAATTTCAGATGACCAGCATTTTAATATACCTGAAGTATTTAACAATGCAATATTAGCTGCCTTGAGAAGGACCAGTATTATTTAAAATGTAGCAATACTGCTGCTTTGTGTGGACAATCACATTTTAATGACTAAGAGCCACGAAACAAGAATTAACTGTCCACCAATACAATCTAAAATACAGCATGAAACTCATGAATTCATTATCCAATCAAATCACTGAATTCACCATCTTATAGAGACTATGCTTTATTAATGCCAGTGATTTTGCCCAAAATATAGTTAGACTAGTATATTTTTTTTATGCAGACCAGAAACAGGAAATCAACTTAAGTTGTATCAAGACCTCTTAAAATTCTCTTTAACATTAACTTTCATACAAATAAATTTTTTGTACTTTTTTCTGATGAAGTGTCAACCAGTGACATACAGGGAATCCTAAATTATCGTTAAATTGAAATGAAAAGAGAATTGTTAGTAATGGCTAAAAAGGTTTGTTGTGATGTTGTTGTTACTTTGTTGATAATTTTCCGTGATCCAAGTTGCATGTCCACAAATTAATTAATGTAAAATCCTTTTTTATTTTAAAGTATATTACAAGAAAAAAGCATGAAAATACTCCTGAGGGCCCTAACATGTTGACAATGATATATGTACAGTGATGTAAACTCGTAAAATCACTAATACTTATTAGAA
>JAHPZR010002663.1:0-36838 GCA_019787425.1 Platygyra sinensis
GTGCTTTGTGGGAGTGAATAGATATTGCGCGCAAGTGCCCTTTTCTTCACCAGAATTTGAACTTAATACACGTTTTGCAAGCAGAAATTTGACCCTGAAATAAAGGAAAGGCAAATTTTTACATAAGTCAAGTTAATTGTTGCGGCGTGAGCGTAGCGAGCGAGCAGCAACATAATCAGGATTTAAAATTAAAAGAGTATGTAACAGGGAGTACGAATTCTCGAATTCATGACTTTTTACCAGAATGCATTGCATTTAACCAGAGTGCATTGTGCCACGAACAACACGAGAATGTCGCGTGGATTCCGATGAGAATTTTTGCTTTGTTTTACTTGTAGAACGATGTGCAGGAGATGTTATTGACTTTCACAACTATGTCATTTCTTAGCAGTCTCGCCTCCGTGGTCGAATTCTTAAATCAGGTGAAGAGAAATCATCGTTACTAAAACTTGTAGAATAATTAAAATAAACGGAAAGTATAGAACACACTTACTTCATATATGCTACGATCTACTCCTTTTCATCCGAACAGTTTTAGCATTTTCACGTATCCGGCGATGCCGGACGCGTCTTCGACAATGTCAACGTTCCGTCGGAGACATTTAATGCGTACCGGTACAGAATTTGTAAGTGAGATTTCTGCTGCTACAATTTTCACATCGTTCAATTTCCACGTCTTTCGATTCCATCCTTTTGATTTTCTGGTAAAGGGTGTATCACCCACTAATGTAATAATCAACCACTAATGTAATACTAACCACTAGTGTAATAAAAATCGACCACTTATGCAATACTAACCACTAATGTAATAAAAATTAACCATTAATGTAATAAAAAAGCCAACCACTAATGTAATAATTTTTTAACCACCAATGTAATAAAGAAGCTAACCATTAATGCAATACTCCTTTAACCACTAATGTAATAAGCATCCAAAGAGTAGAGAGTTTATCTCATTTGGTGCAGTATTGTTTGTAAGTTCACCACCGTCCATAGTATGTCATCATAGGTGGCATAACCGAATTAAAATTATTTAAATAAATCTCTTTAATAAAACTTCATTGGATGCCCAGGCCCCCAAAACACACAACGTGTAGCACACAAGACTAGACGCCTAGACTTGGTAACTAACGTTTTCCGATACCTTTTTGTGTGGCTTACACGAAGTGTAAACCACTCAATGCCATCTGGCCATCGCCGAAGATATTTATTCCTGCATTTGTCACGGTGAACAGAATGGTTGTCACGTGGTTTATTGTGGTCGAAGATAGGCTCCAGTCTACGCTCGGCTAAGTTACGTAAGCTTCCAAGCTTCAGAAAGCGGCCATTTTGTGGGTGTAATACAGCGCGTTGTCGAAGATCGTTTTTTATCTAGTTATTCGTTCATCTTTGCTGCTTAGATTTTACACGCCGGCTTTCCTACAGTCGGCTTGTGTTCTAAGTGCGGATTACAGCGAGGAGTTGTGCGCTCACAGGTCAACATTTCAATTCGAATCAGCTCAGCAGACCTGCTTGGGAATATCTGAGAAATATATCTGAAAGTGTGTGAAAGCATTTGAAAGGCTCTGAAGTTACTTGAAAGCAAACGAAACTCTCCTGTGCTTGTGTTAACCTTGCCGTTGTTGTTGAATCGAATTGGACGAACCATCCTCACACAGTTGACAAGAGTCTGCTGGCCCACGATAATTTATTTTCGTCAGAAGTAAGTACAGTAATATGGGAATCTCTGTTGAACAATCCGGATCAAGAATCGGCTCTCATAACAATTTCATTAAAACAAAAGATGCTTTGTGGCGTTGCATGGATCGTTTTTGGAATGTAATGCTAATGATGTTTTACATGAATGTCTTTTATTTTAATACCAACATTGAAACAAGTTGTTGGACAATACAAATTATGGAATGAACTAGTGTTTTGGCGTACCCTGAGTGTACCCAATTCATGTAATGCAGCTATCAATGTTATGCCCGAGGGGGGGGGGGGGGACCACGGGATGAGGTGGGGACTTTGAACGTCCTTGCGCACCCCACGTGGGGAAGTTTAGCAATCTTTGAACATAAATGTTGGCCCCGGGATGGGGAAGTTTGAACAATGTAAAATGAAAGCGAGCAGGGTTTTGAATGCGGGGAGCATGGATACGAATGTTCTGCCATCTTGAAAGTACCAATAATTCCCAGAAGTTCAAGCTTTCCAGTTGTAATAAAATGGAGGAACGAAAGGACTTTAACAAACCATTGCTTTTTTTAATATTTATGTATTTGTAAACAGCTACTTTTTTTCCGTTCTAAAGTCTTAACGAATTTTCATGTAATTGCTATTCATGCTATTCTTTTATCTTTTTGTGACTGTTGGTTAATCAAGTGCAGCAGTTAATTTACCGGTAACTGTTTTTGTTTTTTGTATGAACAACAGGTATAGCATAGTATCACATGAAACTACAGCAAGAGGGCCAACAATAACTTGAAGACTGAGGACAAACTTAAACGCTCTTAATTGAAACTTTAGATTCTACATGAAAAACTGGAATAGTTGTATGTGTTGACGCTATAATATACATAGCCCCAGTGAGCGGTAATATTTTGAGGTCTGTGAATTCATCAGCTAAGTGAAATTATTAAAGAAAACAAAGTCAAATTGAAGCTTGTTTTCGAGGCTTTAGTAGTATGTAAATTTTTTTTATAAAGAGAGCAGACTTTCCCGCTCCCTTTCACTGGAGCAGCACGATCAAAGTCTTGAAAGTCTTGTCAAATGCAAGCACACATTCTTTACTTCAGATGGCTTGAAATTCTCAGTCAGGTGGCTAACATTAAACTCAAAACCTTCCCCAAGATGGGGAACTTTGAATTGAAATCTCATCCCAAGGGTTAGGAAGTTTGACTGCAAATTTTCGTTTCTGATCAAAGTCCCCACCCTATCCCGTGGTCCCCCCCCCTCGGGCATAACATTGATAGGTGCATAATACAATGTTTACATGCCTTTGTTGATACAATGCCCATAATAAGAAAACGTCAAAGTCATACGATACCATCATGAACTTGCTTGTACATTGAACTCTGTTGTCTTTGAGTTATCTTTCTGTTTACTATTCCTGAAATCTGTAATGATGACACTCTGGGTGCGTTCCTTTGGGGTGATCTAGATCATGATCAGTGATCCAAGATCACTCACAGGGTTCTTCAAAGGAACCGATGAATCCATGACCAGAGAGGATTCATCAGTTCCTTTAATGCACCAGTGATCTTGGATCACTGATCCTGATCCAGATAACAATAATAATATTTAAAGATTAAGGGGTACTTTTTTATTGATATAGTTGGAATGTTAGCAATTAATTGATCATGTATTTTTTTTTTCATCTCTATACTTTATTAGCTAGGGGCCTAATCAGCCTCAACAACCCAAGTTAAAATAAAGTTACGTACTTACTTGCGCCAAAGAAATGCACCCTCTAACTGTATTGAATCTTCTGTTAAATAAAACCTCGAAGTAAAATTGTTAATTATCTTATTGGGTCAAAAATTAATTGCAATGTTAATAAGCACTACTCAACATATGATTCATTAAAATATTGCTTGTGTTCTGATATTGTTATGCGTCTGTCTTTTTTTCCTAAATTCCTCCATTTGCAACCCCATAGCCACTTACCTAAACAAAATCATAACTGAATCTATGAGACCACTGTAAGACATGATACTGACATTTTTTTTCAGTTCCTAAAATCCTCAGGTTACATGTGCAACCTCTGTTGTCAACATGACACCCATGAAACTCAACCTAATAACCTTCATCTTCAAAATAAGCATTTCAGGACTGTCACTATACATCAGACTCACTATGAAAAATCTGATTGGTCGAGAGCATTCAATCAATTCACAATAGCTTGTGAACTTGCGAAAATTTGTGGCCTGACTGAGCGAGAATCGCGCCCGATTCGGGCCAGAAAGCTATTTTTAAGGCGAGAACTGAGCAAGACAAACCGAGACAAGGATTTTGTCTCGCTTGTGCGGCGGAGCGAGACATTTGTCAGGTCTGTTTATCGCTGATAATGTGGCGTGAGCGAGAGAGACAAAGTGCAAACCGAGTTTCTTCGTTTACCTCGCAGGAGCGAGACATTTGTCACGGTGCATTATCGTTGAAACTGTGGCTGCATAATAGCGCGAAATTAACAAATACCGATGATATCTCGTTAACAATTGCGTAAAGTTTGACCGTGACATTTGTCATGTCCTGTTATCGGCCATAATACCGCTCAACGGCATGACAGAGTCACCTGAGTTTACTTGGGCTTCGTACCGCAATATCAAATCGTATTTTACAAGTAAGCTTATTGAACACAATAAAAACAAACGAAGGAATCTAATAAGTTATTAACACAAGAGTTACGCTTAGATATTTACTATTTACGTTCCTTCGTTGAGTATAATCTTTATCCAATTGTGGCCCAATATTGCATGTTGTTTGCCTCATCTCAGCCCATCTTCGAAGTCCTATTTGCTTCTTCACGATTCTTCATTTCTTCGTCTCAGCATGTTTGAACTCGTACATGGTTCATTTGTGGTTATCCCAGGAGAACGAGCATGAACTTTGCTTACTTGGTATGATTTCAAGCAATATAGTTCGTGGACTTCCCTGTTACGAAAAACCATTTGCTTCTTTATGTGAGATAAGCGTGATCCTCAAAACACAGCATTTACGAAGAGCGATCTGTCGCATTCTCATCCCCAGTTTCCACGCTCTACGCTAGAAACGCATACATACATACATACATACATACATACATACATACATACATACATACTTTATTTGGTAAAGTAGGTTAAACTAGAGGCAGCCAGGGGCTGATGTGGACCTACTGACAAACTACGTTACGAATGGCCTGGGACATAGTATATGAGTTTCTTTTTTAGTAAACAATGATCCTACGTTTTCCGGTGTCAGCGAGCAATCTTTATCTGTTACATCGGTCTGCAACCAGAAACGTTTAGGCCGTATAAGAATCAAAATTCAGATCTGAGAAAAACACAGAGGTTTCAGTCATGTTCTTTCTTGTTTGGAAACTCGCACACGTACGCATCGTCTTGGTTTTCTTCTGTAGTGAAAGAAATGTATAAACAGTTTGAGGAAATTGTTAATACATTAAAAACAACTGTTTGCTCATGATTACAAGGTGTCACACGGTTGATGGGTAACTTGGGATTGTAAGTATCACAGAGAATGGGATGGGCTACGGCAAGGTACATCGGTTCTCTTGATGAAGACAAATTGTAGTTGATGAAAAACTTCACCATCGCAAATGCCCAGGTGTTGTCCGCGGTATACTCAATCTCGTTCCCAGAGCCTCGTTCCCCTTGACCAGCGGTCGAAAAACGAGAGCTCTGGGAGCATCCATTTTGAAATAACAATGGGAAATAACCGAATTCTGGTTATCCGGTTCACTGCGCAGTCTCAGTCTGCATCTATTTCATGCTATGGCGCATGCCTGAAATGGTTGCTCCCAGAGCTCTCGATTTCCTGCCGCAGGCCAGAAGGATCGTGGGCTCTGGGGACGAGAATGCGGTATACTTCACAACCGCACAGTTACGTTTACGCATGCGCTTGTAAGCAAGCCCGCAAATTACGGAACTCGTGGCTGTTACCTCTAGCCTATTGAATGCCCAAAGGCGATCCGAAGGGCAAGATGAGCCAAGTAACTTTTCCAGTGCATTCATTTCGATGACACTTAGACATACCTGATAAGTTGCACTCAAAACGTGAATATTAGGAAGAATTTCAGTCCTAAATTTGTATTTCTTTGCACGAGTTAAATCTTGATAGAGCAAGTCAATCTCCGATCCAGAAGGGACACACTTTTCCTTGAGTTCGGGTAGTTTTTGAGTTAACGCAACCGCAGAAAGAATTTGATTGTCAATAAACTGAGTACCGTGGATCAGCTTTAAGATGAAACCATTTTTATCTTCAAATGAAAAGCAACTGTGTGTGTAAAGTGGGCCCAGATCTCTGACATTATCCACTAGATGTAGCAATTGATGAACGTTTAAAGTATAAAAGCGTTCCTCGTACAGAGCTGAAAATGACTTGCAAAATCCATCTAGTAGCCTATCAGCTTCTTGCAAATCGGCTTCAGAAATTGAATCTTGCAAAAGGATGTAAATGGCTTGGACAAATAACGTGTAATGTGCAAAGTAACTATCTGGTAAAAGGCCGTAAAGGGTTGGTAGTCCGTAATAAAGCAGAAATGAGCGTAGTTCACTTGCTTTCCAGTACTTCAAGTGCTCGGCAATGGAACGGGGAAGACGCTTAATTTCAGAAGTTGGTAAAATCTGGCTCAGCCTAAAATCAATGCTGTCTACTTTAGAGGAAATACTGAAGTGTCGATTTGAAAATTTTGAGCTAAACCACAAGGTTAAAAGTAGTTTCTGTACGCCGAGAAGGACTCCATGCATGTAGTCAATTGCCATTCCGCTAACTAAGTCAAAGTAACGTAGAGCAGAAAGCCATGATGGTCCTTTTACTCCATTGACAATAGAGCGGTTAACACCCTGTTGCTGGAGTGTAGCTGCTCGAATGCCATCTTCTTTTACTCCTTCTGACGTTCTTAGTGGGCCTTTAGGATCATCAGGTTGGTAGAGAAATGCCCTACTGTGTCCGCGAACGCCGGTTCGCACGGTTTGCCCAGGTTGTAAACATTTCCAGCAGCCATGCTCGCCATTGTATTGCATACTGTTGCAAAGTAGGCACCGTGCTGGAAGATCACATGTGCAGGAGAGCAAAATCCCTTTGCACTGAAATTTTCCTCTCTCAGGCGATTCCATTTCAACACCCTTTTCAAGAAAAGAGAAGGAATGTGTGTGAGGTTTGAGAAAAGTCCACATGGCTGGCTTCTTTTCCCCAAACCAGAGTCCAGCAAAAATCATGTTTTCGTTTGCCATGCGTTTGTGGTAAGGGAGCTCATTGATAATAAGGTATAGTGGCCAAATAGAAACTTTGGATGATTTAAACACTGGAACACCATCAGTGTTCATGAGAAAAGAGAGATTATCAGGGGATGATAAAATTCCTTCACTCGATAATTTCTTGTAGAGTAGACCATCATATATATCCTCTACATTGTTTCTATTTTTCTTTTCCCGTTGAAAACGATGTTGAATACTACTGTAAAATCCACTCCTTGAGAAAAATGTTGCCAGCTGCTGAACGATGGGTATCTCAATAAAGTACGCTTTGGCATGTCGAGCCGATAGTTCCTTCAAGCAAGCAGTGTTGGGACACAATGTCGCTTGTTTATCAACATATGATAAGCAAAAAGCACAATAATGATGAACAATAAAGGGGTTGTCTAACTTTCTGAAATAAGCTTTAAACTTTTTCAGAGTATCTGGTAAAATATTGCCTGAGGGGAGTAGGAGTGTTATCAACTGTAACAGGTGGGTGATGGCTTCGCCAGTCAAATCGTACTTGATAGCAAAAAGGGTAAGAAGGACCATAACTGCACCTATAGTGACCCTCGCCCCGGGGTATAATATTTGGTTCTCACTGGATGTCTTGCCCGCGTCAGTTTGTTCTGAAGATTCACGGCTGCGTTGATCATCTAGATCCACTCCTACCCCAAGAAGCGGGTCAGCAGTCTCTGTTAACGTCATCTCTTCCCTGACTTCTTCAAAATCACTGTCATCTTCTTCAGTCATTGTCATTTCCCAGTCTCGTAATTCACGTTCATCGGTTTGAGCAACAAGAGTATGGAAAACCTCATTCCACATCGAATCCAGCTCAAGTTCGTTTTCATTAAATGACTCGTCAGCTGACTCGTTTGGAGGATGCGGCATTTCTAAAATCTCATGGCCACATTCGTGTTCTAATTGATGACTCTCTAAGTTGAATGAGCTTGGAGAAAGGACTGAGTCATCCGACGGAATCTGCTGTGAACTTGATAAGGACAATGGTATGGATATGTCAGTAAATGAAGATTCTTCTGCTGCATTCACCTCAGTCCTTAGTCGTTTAGATTTGTTAGCTCTTCTCGAATTTGTTGACATTTTTTTAACTCCAATACAAATAGTGTTGTAGAGCAGCTAGCCAGTTAGCTGGTTTTCGGACAGAACTCAAGATCGCTGATAGCATCACAAGTGTAACATATACTTATGTACACAATAGAGACCTATGTTTAGAACATCACGTATTTATCTATCAAGACAAGTGTTGAGCAAAGAACGTTCCAGATTTTTCTTTTGCGTCATGTAAGCCTCGCTACGTTTAGGCGCATCACTCCGCTTCCTGCGCTATGTCGAGTTGTGAGGCAAGGGGGAAAAGGGCTGAACTGTTTCCATCATTTGAATGAGGAATACCAGTTCTGAGACAGTTGAAAGAGTTCTGGAAGTTCACAAAGCCTAAACAATTTTAGTAACTTCAAGTGCTATTAACGTTTCGGGTCGAGGTGACAATAGCTCAGTTGTCAAGATGACACTGATTAGCAACAACCCAACTGCCTGTACTGACCTGTATTGACGTCAACGACTTTATTATTCAAGATCATGTTCACCTGGACTACATTTTCCCGCACACAAAATCTTTTTCTGGTCTTTGGATAATATGATTACGTGTTTGTGGTTCACGAATAAACTGATGTGCAGACACGTTCCAAAAACGGACATCTGGCAGACGCAGAGAGAAGCCAATTTTGGCGGCCTAAGTGCAGAAAGGCCCTGTGACACTGTTCTTTCGATACAATCATAATAAGTAAATGTCAGCTGAAACAGCTCAGGGAGGGCCTGTCAAGTCTCTAATCATTACCTCTCAAAAATGCAAATCAGAAGGTCGACTCCCTGATTGGCTGTAATTCTGATGTGTTATCGTATTGCATTGGTGTATTCTACAGGTTAATATTCCGTCGTCCTGCGGGAGCTAGCTAGATAGGAGTGAGTACTGGGTTGGTCGTTGGTTCAGTTTTGTTCAAAATTTTCTCTGCGTTCACTTTTGAGCTGAAAATATGGCTGAAAATTTATACGCCTGTATATATTTTCCAAGCGATAAGACCGTAAGCGTGATACTGAAGTCTCGTTGTATCTTGAGAGGTGAATTCAAAGAACTTGGAGAAGTGGAAGTCAAATGGCGCGTTCAGGGGAAGCAGCAAACCTATCTCGGGATTATCCTCCGTGTCTGTCCAAAACGTGAGTATAACAATTAAATATGTATTGTTAATGATAGGAATTACTTTTCGCTGAATGGAAAACCTTTGAGCGGCCAGAGAAATATTTGATTTCGGCTAACCTTGAATGTAACCGTTTTTGGCGCGCATTTCAGTTAAGCAGTCCAGTTCCCCAAAAGGCCTGCATGGATGCAGAGGTTTTCATTTAGGATACCACCCAACGAGGAAAAAAACAGTATTTATTCGCTTCACTATTTGTAAAAAAAAAAACTTCTCTCGTTTTGGACTTTTTATGTAGTCGGTTGCAAACAATGTATGATCGATTAATTGGAGGTACAATTAAGAAAAAATAGGAGCAAACACTTCACTCTCTGCAAAAATCAGTCTGTCCACACGATGCTATTATTGGCAATGCCTCGCACTTTGTGCGACTCTGTTTTTTTCGTTTCCAGCTCAAAGGTGGTACAATTTTTTTGTTAAAGTAACCGTATTAATACAAACAATTTTTTCAGTCCCGTCAGTATAACCTTAAAGTTGACCCTACAGTTGTTTTCTTTACATATAATGCATAAATACATTTACATGTTTTTTTTTTTACAATTAAATTTCTCGAGCGCTCATTGGTTCTTGGCCGTAGTCGCTGAGTACAGGTCAAGAGGAGATAGCACTATGTCCTGTTGTCGATTAAACGACATATCATTCAGATTGTTTGAATCGTTATTGTGCAAGATTTCTGCCGAATATAACCCTTCTTGAAAAAGAAAGCTTCAGTTTCATTGAAATAATGAGACTGAATACTCTTATATGAAATTGTTTACTTCCCTAGTTTCAGACAAGACTGAATGTTCGTTAATACCAAATTACTTTTAATTTCTATGTTTGGAAAAAAAGAGCAGAAACATCTTCTGGATCGCTACTCGGAAGAACTTCATCCGTTTATAACGTCATCAATAACTGAAGGAAGGGAGTTTACAACTGAAGACTTAATTCGCCAGTGGAAACCTGATCAGCACTCTCCTGTTGACGTCAACACTGAAGCTGTTCCGCCCCCCAAGAAAAAGCGGTTAGAGTCCAAAACAAGTAAAAGTGACAAACCCAGAAAACCCAACAAGGATAAGGCTCGCCAAAAGAAGAGTATAGATTCATCCTCTGCTTTGGCTGCTCAGGAGATCATTGCTTTTACGCCGTACAACAGTGTTTTCCCATCCGTAAGGGCCCCACAAGAGCAGCAGTTACAGGATCTGCAACAAGAGGATGACCTACTTGCTCCCCATTCCCAGCATCAGCGGCAACAATACGTGAAGCCCATTGAAACACAACAACAGCAGCAACGTCAATACCAACCCAAACAACAGCAACAGAATGAAAGACTCAAACAGCAAAAAAACCAAAACCAACAGCAGCATGGACAACATCAACAGCAAGAACAACATCATCATCGACAACAACAGCAGCAGCAGTACGGACAGCGGCAGTCACAACTACAACAACAACAACCGCAACAACAACTGCAACAAAAGCAGCAACATCAGGGACACTTACAGCGGCAGCAGCAGCATGGACAGCGGCAGCAACAACCGCAACAGCAACAACAACAACAAAAGCAGCGACACCATGGACAGCGGCAGCAGCAAGAAAAACAGCATCAGCAGCAGCAGCCTGGACAGCGGCAGCAGCAACAGCTACAGCCAACACATCAGCAGCAGCAGCAGCAGCAGCAGAAGCAGAAGCAGCAAGAACACCAAGATCACCAGAAGGCCCAACACCAACGATTTAATCAGCAAAGTATTTTGCCATTACAAGAGCAACAAGGGCAGCAACTATGGGACCATTCCACGCAGCACTCAAACATGCTTCAGCAATCGAACCAGAGCTACTTCAACATGCTAGAAGACGTAGTGGCCAGCTCCAGTAAACAAGGGTCAGACTATACTGACTCCAGTGATGACTTCAGTTGTCTTGGGACCACTTGTGCTGCAATTACGACAGCCATGACAACATTATCTGACTACAACGATGGCCTTGATGATTTCATTGAAGACCCTGTTGAAACACGTCAAGACTTTTCTCTGGACGATTCTGGTATCCTGATCAGTGCAGACAGTGATGTTGACGATGGAAACGAAATGAACCACAAGGAAGATCCCTGCAGCGAGCTTAACTTATTAAGAGAGAAGATTAGAAAGCTAGAAAAGGAGAATGACCAGTTAAAGGCTCGTCAAAGTGTCTATGAGAGCACGGGTGAGTTCTCGTCTTTAGTTTTACTCACAATACTGACTATAAGCAAAAACCAGACCCTATTCCAGGCTTTCATATTGTCAGACTGAGATAATTGAACCACGGTTCTTCTTTTGTTTATTCTTTTTGCCCAAAGAAATTCGCTCATTTCTCCTTCACTCAAGCAGCCTATAGGGCTAAGTTTGCAAACTGACGAATTAATCCCTGACATCGACTTGTTTACCTTCTTATCAGACTACAAACGTACTAAAACAAACTTGGAAATATAAAAGTTAGTAAGGCAAAATCCGTCCATTTAGTTTTGTGTGATTTAAAGTTATCCGTTATAAGTTTAGCCGTTATACAGAAACTTTACATTACTCCCATTCTCAGTGCCACCCCCTCAAGTTCTTGACTACCTGAGAAGACTGCTCGAGACTTTTGATGGAAGTCAAATGCTGCTACAGGAGTCTAATTCCGCCATTCAGCGAGATGTTCCAACGTCATACATGGTTAAAGCGAATTTTAAGCCATCCGAGGTTAGTACAGTTTGGCTCTTAACCTTTTTATAATCTTAAAAAACAGGACAGAAAACATAGGAAGAGTACTATTTATTTTCCGCATCTACACAGTGCGTTTGCCCTGGGGCCCTAAAATTTCTGCTGACTGAAGCCCTCATCCTTTTTTTTGGCTGTCGAGCCCGGAGGCCGAAGAAATTTAGCGCGGAGCCCGGAGCCCAGCATTTTCAAGCAATTTAATCATTCGAGTTCCCAGACTACATTGAAGAGACGACTGTACATAATACTAGCATACGCGGTTATCTTAGTTTATAATGATATGCAATAAACAAAGAAACGAATACTTGTAGCTTATAGTTTAAATTTTACAAACAGCACTGCTTACCGATCACTAAGAAAGTCCCAATATATAGGCCATTCGTCCTGGGTGTTACACAAAGATTCTTCCATTCGGAAACTGAAGTTCCTTCATATGTCTATGAATAGAGGTTTTTGTGCTGAACTTCATAATTCCAAAGCTGATAGTAACCTCCTTGAAACCATTATTCAATGCCGCCGGCAAGATAACTATATTCAGCGATTGATGTTTCCGCTCTCTCGCGTTTCAACATGAAACTCCAACGATGGCAGACCTTGTCTGCCCCCAGTTTATATAAACACACGGTTGCATCAAGTTGATCGACCCCTGCCGCCTCTTTTAGCTCGCTTGATTCAGTTATCACGCAATATGACAAGAAAGCAAAACAAGGCGAGCGGTCAAGGATCACTGCCACGTGGAAGATGTCAAAGTGATCGTGAGACATCAGAGATTTTGGAGTTTGTCACATGGAGCATAGAAATCTGATCTGCTTCATGACCTTAGTGTTGTACTGGGCACTTTTCAAGTTTAATATTTAATCCACTTCACAATCGGAGTTAATATAACCGGCTGCTTGGGTTTAAAAAATTGATCGGAATTGCTGAATTTTTATATGCGTATTTGATTTGAAGTTAAAGAAAAGAATTTTTACATATCAAGATTGTAGACCAGAGCGGAGCCCGGAGCCCTAAAGCAGATGATGTGGACCCCTAGAGCCCTGAAATTTTCGTCTTGGAGCCCTGGAGCCCTCCAAGAGCCCCGGGGCCCGTTTCTCGAACCTCCCGGTAATTACCGGGCCCGTTAAGCTGTTTTGTTTTCCATTCCAAATGGCAGTTTCAGAAGGTTTGAAAATTGTACAGTAAAGTTATCAGCTAAAGAAACAAAACTGACTTCCTTAGAGGTCAGAACACACACTACTTTTCTTGAGAAATATGATTTTGTACCCGTTAAGTTACCGGGTCTTTCGAGAAACTGGCCCCTGGAGCACTAAACCCATTTGGGACCCTGAGAAGTGAAATAAACTTAACAACAGTTTCAGACGAACCGATGTATCTATAAACGTCTTAAATTTGTATTTATGGGTATCCGTACCTCTATTTTTAAACTCTCTTCAACAACTGTTGAGCATATAATTTCCGCTTACATTATCATTCTGCTTATCAATATATAGGGTGATGTTTGCCTTCTGAAAGGACACAACGTATTTGTCCCTGGTAACAAACTTAGGCAACTCATAAACGAGTCCAAAGTGAAGGGACCAACGCACCTACTTCAAAAACTGATTCCCCTCGTTTTTACGGTCGAGGAACTGGCGAACTCATGTGGACAGGGGATAACCTGTTCTACTACGAACAGCAAGACTCAGGTCAGCGGTGGTGATCTCGCTAAGAAACCTCTTGATCAGACTAAAACAAGGGTGTTAAAAGGTAGGAGTTACTGCATACTCTAAAGCAACGGTTTTTTTTTTTCAAAATGGCGGTGTATGTTTTCGTTGCATACATGTAATTTTACAAATTTCAACCAGCTGTACACAGGTTATGACATAGAAGGTTTCACGGTCGCAGACGTCATCTTGGTAGTGGGGCAAACACGGCAAAATTTACAGTGAATGTATGGGAAAAATCGTGATTTTGATGCTCGATAACTCGAGGAAGGTTGATATTCTGAAATTTCGGTGAATTGCAAACTAAAGATATAAGCTAAAAAAGTGTACCGATTAAATCTGAAGAGCATCGATTCGCTGAGAAGCGAGAAATCGTCGTTTTAGTTTTTCATACAAACGCTTCTAAATTTTCCCGCGAACGGCGGCTCCATTTTACAGACAAATATATGAGAAATAAGAATTTAAATATGCGGCCTTCTTTGTAAGAGTACAATTCTCAAATTTGATCGATTACCTCTTTTAGCTAGCATTTTTAGTTTTTAATTCATAGAAACTGTAGAATGTCAAACTTCCTCGAGTTATCGAGCATCAAAATCACGATTTTTCCCATACATTCACTGTAAATTTTGCCGCGTTTACCCTACTACCAAGATGACGTGACAACTACGAAGAATAGGGAGGACTGGGGAGAGGCCATTGTCCGTGCTGCTTGTCACGTTCATCTATTGGGCAATACTTAATGTTGTTTTCGTTATTTTCCTTTTTTCAGACTACCTGCTGTCGTTTTGCATAGCAAATGAGAAAGATTGCCCACAGCCCAAACACATAAACGAAATTTTTACGCAGCAGGTCAGTTATTCACGCCGAAAGCTACAGAGGGAGAAAGGAAAGTGCGCAAAATATGATCAAGACTCAGCTTGACGAAGAACTAACTTTTCTGGATCTACACACGTGATGTACACTGCTTTCCCCGGGACTGCGTTATTAATTCCTCTGGTCTCTGTCACTTATTGTTTTGAAGAGTATCTGTTTCAAAGTGTGATCTCTGTACTGCACAACTCGTTTTACTAAAACGGCTTCGATAAAGTGAAGTAATAATTATAACTAAATGATTCACCTTGATTCCATGTTATACAAAACAAACAGGATATCTAGCGCCGATCTTTGTAGCGCCTACTGTAATGGAGTTGACAGATGCATCGAAGTTTCAATCACTAGTTTCTCTAATTTCTTTATAAATCTTTCAGCCTACAATTGTATTCTCTGATAGCGTTGCTCGTGAAGTTTATTAATCGTTTTTGTCTAAGTTAAACCAGACGATAACAGGATGCATATATTTCGCGTGCAAGTAAGATGTTGCGCGTGTATGGTTCAAAGATGGGCGCATAACGTTTGTAACGTCTCCCAAGGCAACACAATGGAAACTGTATGTACATTAGATTAGTTTGGTTTTTTGGTTATGTTTCTGTTATGATAGCATTTACTCATATGATACAAATACCTCGTTGACAATATTAAACAAGACTTGGTTAAGCTTATGTGATTCTACTTTTTGGCGTTTTAAATGCAGAATGAAGTACTTTAACAGGAGCAGAATTTACTAGAAAGGTCACGGCCATTAACTTGTCGTTCTATTCACGTCTATTTATGGCTCATATCAAATCGTCCCATTCTGAAGTCGCGCTCTGTCTCGTGCATTAGCGTGATTTTTTTATGGCTTGAATCTGGCCCGTTTATCGCTCAGAATTTCGTTCAAAATGTCAGGGCCATAAAAATGTCTCGCTCCTTTCTCGTTCATTTATCGTCCAATTTTTATCGCTCTTGTCAGGCTGATTATCGTCACGCTCTGTCTCGTTCATCAGCGAGATTTTTTATGGCTTGAATCTCGCCCATGTCTCGCTCAGAATTTTCGTACGGGTGAGCAAATGAAACAATATGCTGTTTGCAGTGATGATTTGAATGAAATCCAAGCACACACGATTGGTTGTGATGAAAATGAAGATCAGTTTGACTCAATAGCACCATGTACACAAAGCATAGAATACCAAGATGAGGATGAGGGTCTTCAGGATTTGCATCCTGATTTCAGTGAGAACTATGATTTATCAGAAGATGTCGGAATTCCTTCTGCATTAGCAAGTAGTGAACCACTCATATTAAATGAACTACAAGATCAAGATTACAGGCAATTAGTACAAACACTGAATCAAAAGCAAAAAGATTTTTTTTATCACATCTTGCATCTCATTAAAACATCAGACAAACCATTTTACTATTTCCTCTCTGGAGGAGCAGGAGTAGGAAAATCCCATCTAATCAAATCACTATATCAAGCAGCATTGAAATATTATAACTCCAGAGCTGGTGAGGACTTTAATGAAGTCAAAATATTGTTGCTAGCACCCACTGGAAAAGCTGCTTTTGGTATCAAAGGTAATACAATACATAGTACATTGTCAGTACCAGCAAGCCAGTCACTTAAGAATTACAAACCTCTTGACTCCAGTAGGCTTAACACCCTGAGATGTAAACTCCATGCTGTCAAACTAATATTTCTAGATGAGATATCCATGGTCGGCAACACCATGTTTAATGTCCAAATAAATAATAGATTAAAGGATATTAAAGGCAGCAAAGAAGCATTTGGAGGTGTCAGCATCATTGCACTAGGTGATTTATTTCAGCTAGAGCCTGTTATGGATGGCTATGTGTTTAAAGATATGAAAAGCTCGGAATATGGAGCTCTCGCCCCCAACCTGTGGCAGGAACTTTTTACAATGTTTGAATTGGACGAAATTATGAGACAGAGAGAAAGTAAAGAATTTGCTCAAATTCTTAACAGATTAAGAGAAGGCAATCACACCCCAGATGACATTGTGAAACTTAAAGAAAGATGCATTTCAGAAAACTGTAGAAACTACCCAATTGATGTTCCCCATTTGTTCATACAGAATTCTAAAGTCGATGAGTTTAATAATAGAGTTCACATGGCAACAACTGGTGATAAGTATGGGGGTTTTTTGCGGACAAAATTTCGAACGTGAATACATCAATGTTTTGTTAAATAAATTATTGTTATGCGTAATAATACAAATTTGAAAATAACATAAATCAATTTCGTCCGGGATACATCAATTTTGAGTGACATACATCGATGTTGTGTAGCATGCATCACTTTCCCGAATCATTCGTGCATGACCGTATACAACTAAAAGATGTTCGATAAAAACTAAAAGAAGAGGAAGCGGAAATAGAAGTGACCGGAAGTTGGCTGGAAGAAGAGGACAATATGGCGGAAACAGGAGAGGATTAGGGAGTTTAAAATTCTGCGTTGTCTGGAGAACGTGAACCACGACGGCTAATTTTTCAACTTTATATTCCGAATTTAACGCTGCGTTCCATGCACAATTTCGAGATAGTTTTGCCAGTGAGAAAAAACTAAATGACTTTCAAATCGGAGTATAGCGAGATTCGAAGGTAAAATATAAGTTTATTTTTTGATCGGCGTTGTCCTCGGCGTCGCCGTCGTGGTTTCTTAAACTCCCTAAAGTAAGATGCTCCCTAATCCCTTGACCCTAACTGACCGGTAGTCAGCTAGAAGGCCAATATGGTGCAAATGGAAGAGGATTAGGGGGATGCACGGATTTGGCTGCCCAACAATCGACGGATTTTTTATTCCTTTGGTAGACTAGCTACTGAAATGGCGCGGAAGGACAAAGGAACACTGCGTCCTGCGACTCGGCTTAACTGCTTTCAGGGTCGCCCTCTCAAATGAAGTGGGGGAGATCTCAGATTTAAACGCCCTTCTTAAGAACGACTCCTACGGTTCTTGACAATGTTGCCTGATTAGCATATGATAAGTGCAGAGACTTACCCATATTTTAAATGTTTATTCATATAAGAAATCAATTTCGAGAAAAAAATACAGTACTTCCCATCGAGAAATTTCCGTCTCTCGTGTTGTGCAGTAATACTATAATGTAACAACGCCTTATAATTTATTATCCATTTTCCTGTCTATTATTGGTCAATTGGTCGCTTACGGGAGGTTAAAAACAAAAGAAAATTTCAAACTTTTAGCTCTGGAAGTGGTCGCGGCCGCTTACGAGAGGTTGCCGTCAGTTACAAGAAGTTTCAAATATAGAGATTTGACTTGCAATTGGGAACTCTTGGTATTTAGGAATACTGGTCGCTGAGGAGAGGTGGTCGCAGCTGGAGGTTCGACTGTGTAAGCACAGAGGTTCTCGCTCCAATTTGCACCCGGTCAGAATGCTGAAAAAGCTGTTCGTACTAGAACGGTTGCCATGCAAGCTAAAAGGTGTCGAACTCTGCGAAGCGACCAGCACCTAACAGTGAAAACCATACAGAACTATGAACTCAACAAAATTTGCTAAAGCACAATTTAACGGCTAGTCTCCGTTTAAAATTCCTCCTAATAACAATAACCGTGCCCTTCAGAAACAAGTCTGTGAAGCAAAGAAAAATCGAGATACTTATTACAATCAAATTAAAAGTGAAGGGCAAATGAAGAAATTTCAAGAACCGTAGGGTCGTTTTTAACTCAATCTGAGATCTCCCCCACTTCATTCGAGAGGTGTATTTCGTTTTCTCGCAAAACGGCGACTAAAAAAGTTAAGGCGAGTCGCAGGACGCAGTGTTCCTTTGTCCTTCTGCGCCATTTCAGTAGTCTACCAAAGGAATAAAAAGTCCGTCGATTGTTGGGCAGCCAAATCCGTGTATCCCCCTACTCCTCTTCCATTTCCACCATATTGGCCTTCTAGCCGACTACCGGTCAGTTAGGGTCAAGGGATTAGGGAGCATCTTACTTTAGGGAGTTTAAGAAACCACGACGGCGACGCCGAGGACAACGCCGATCAAAAAATAAACTTATATTTTACCTTCGAATCTCGCTATACTCCGATTTGAAAGTCATTTAGTTTTTTCTCACTGGCAAAACTATCTCGAAATTGTGCATGGAACGCAGCGTTAAATTCGGAATATAAAGTTGAAAAATTAGCCGTCGTGGTTCACGTTCTCCAGACAACGCAGAATTTTAAACTCCCTAATCCTCTCCTGTTTCCGCCATATTGTCCTCTTCTTCCAGCCAACTTCCGGTCACTTCTATTTCCGCTTCCTCATCTTTTAGTTTTATCGAACATCTTTTAGTTGTATACGGTCACGCACGAATGATTCGGGAAAGTGATGCATGCTACACAACATCGATGTATGTCACTCAAAATTGATGTATCCCAGACGAAATTGATTTATGTTATTTTCAAATTTGTATTATTACGCATAACAATAATTTATTTAACAAAACATTGATCTATTCATGTTCGAAATTTTGTCCGCAAAAAACCCCCATAGATAAGTATGCTATTAAAGCATTAGATAATGTTGTAGGAGCCAACTCTGCAGAACTCAGAGATAAGATTTTGAAGCAAATACCACTTGACCCTAGGAAAACTATGCAATTAGCTTTCAATCTTCAACTTGCTGAAGGTGAGAGAACAGAAATAGCAGTAAATATAAGAACTGATGATGGTATGACGAATGGTGCTAGTAATACCATAAGAAAAATACAATTACATGACAAAAATAGACCATCTGGTATAATATGGGTACAATTTGACCATACAGATGTCGGAGAAAAAACTAGACATGATAACAGGTGTTTGTATGTAGAAGGTATTGAATGCACATGGACTCCTATCAAACCTGTTACTGCACAATTTGCAGTTGGAAAAAATAGAACAGCTCAAGTTGTGAGAAAGCAGTTTCCACTGAGACCTGCAGCCGCTAAAACCATACACAGATCACAAGGTGATACTGAGACTAACATAGTCGTTAACTTTAACACCAGGAGGGCCATACCTCACATACATTATGTAGGTCTCAGTAGAGTTACAACCATTGAAGGACTGTATATCACTGACCTTTGTGAAAGTAAAATAGCTGTTAATCCTGCTGTAAAAGCTCAAATGCAACATTTACGAACTGAAGCCCGTCTCAAGCTTTCCATATCTCCTATCTACAGTTATCAGACAGATCAAAATACTTTAAAGATATGTTTCCTTAATTCAAGATCATTGCACAGGCATATTGAAGATATACGCAAAGATTTGAATTATTCAAGTGTTAATGTGAACATCTTCTCAGAAACAAGACTGAATACTTTAGACAAAGATACTGACTATGCCATCACAGGGTATACTTTATTTAGAAATGACAATCAGCCCACAGCTCTCAATACACGGCCTTACGGAGGTACAGCAGTATACAGCAAAAACCCTTTTGTCCTTGGATATCCAGTTTGCAAAAACACAAATGGTGTTGAGATAACTGTTATCAGACTCGTGACAATCTCACATGTTACAATCATAGGTGTATACCGCTCCCCAAAAGTACCAGTGAGTCAAATGTGTCTGGCATTGATGCAAATTTTGACTTTGTATTCTGATTTCTGTATATTTATTGGCGACTTTAATGTCAATTGGTTAACTGAAAAAGACAAAACCCCACTTCATAACTTGTTTGTGAGAGACCATAATTACAGACAGTTAGTGTCATGCTATACTACTGATAACAGAACCACCATTGACCATATCTATACTAATTTGCCTGAATCAGAAGTCAATGTACACATTTTAGAAACATATTTCACAGACCATAAAGCAATATGTGCATTTATTCAAACAACGTGACCTTGTTGTAAAACAAACATTTCATAAATGTCTAAGAACATGATGAAATTGAAATAGTATCCATAGTGATATATACAGCACTATAATATTGCTTCAAAGACTCTACTTTAAGAAATTTGTAGAAAACAGATGTTTTTACATGTTTGCAGTTGTTTTGCAAGGTATGTATATTTTTATCACCAGTCCTCATATCTCTTTCCTTTTTCCTTTTTTTTTTTGACAATTTCTCTTTCTCTTTCAATTTCAGATACTAATATCTCGTTACGAGACAGGTGGACATGGCTGACCAAATACCCAGTAGTACTGGACAGATAGAGAATAGTGATCAGATACCTGATGTATCTGCCACACAGAAAAACCTATGTCATCAGGCAACCACGGAGTTTGTAGGATACATCCGCAATATTTCTCCACTAAAAAGAGGAAGTTACTTTGACTGTCAACTTCAAGGTAAAGAAAACTGTCCGGGGAGTGTTTTTTGCCACCAAAACTGAAGAGATTTACAAGCCTGAGTCAAGCAAACTCCCCAGTGAAAATTAAGAAGTTGCACATTGACACAAAATCAAACGCAGAAGATTTGCTGATGGGTCATGATGTAACCATTGAACATTTTCTAGCAACAGACTTTGATAAGCTTAAACTTCCCACAACGATGAACTTGTCCACCATCGAATCTGTGTGTCCTGGCCAAATAGTTACAGTAACTGCCAAAGTTACATATTTGTATGCTTCAAAGACTGTCGGTTCCAAAAACCTACAGCTCCAACATGCCATTATTGCTGATCCATCAGGAACCATGAAAATGACATTATGGGAGAACTTTGTTGGCAGCATTAAGCAGGGTGACACGTACACCTTCCGTGATATCTAAGTATATAAGGAGAAGACGAGCCATGAAATCTGCCTAAACACTGCCAAATCTGGCTCCACAGTTGAATCTGCTCCACAATTTCATGAAGTTCTCCCATTTACAGTCTTTGAAAGTACCACGGTTAATGGAGCTATAATTGAAGTAAATCAAGTTGCTTCCTATCTGTCCTGCTGCAAGTGCAATAAAAAGGTTGAACCCAGTCCTGCATGCTTTTATAGAATGTGCCAAGTGCCATTTCAAGCAAAAGCAACAGCTTCTAAAGCACACTGGTTTGCTCAAGTGCTATTTCAAGACACAAATGATGACAAAATAGATCTTACTTTATTTGAAGATGCTATTCACCAAATTGCAAAGCTTACTAGTGATACTGTCGAAGTAAAAGGTCTTACTGAAGCAGACATAGAATCCATTCTGTTTAATGCCACCAATCTGTATAACTTACAATCGACGAAGCAAAGTAGTTGAAAATGTAAGTCAGTAAACTGCCATGTTATTATTGATACAGGTTCCTCATTTTGTTGTTGTTACTTTACAAGTTGGATGAAAGCTTCTAAAATTTACACAAACTCTTCGTATTTCTTATATATTACATGTACATTGTAGAGTGACAAGACAAGAAAGACAACAGAATGTCAGTCAGTAAACAGCCACGTTATCATGGTAATTAATTACTCTTTTTATTGTCGTATTGACAAGTTGGATGAAAGCTATTAGTTGAAGTTACACAAACTGTTATTTACAAGTACACTGGCAAGGCAAGAATGACAAATAGTTGCCTTGAAATAAAGTTGTGTTCAATTCATTTCATCGTTACCACTGTGATGTTAATAATAACAAATTTATAATAGCACTACTTCCAGAAAAATGTCTGCAATAGTTTCAACCATACCCCAAAGCAAACCAACCTACACTCCTCCTTATTTGTCTATATCACCATCAACACGTTTGTTAGTTCTAGCCATATTTCTTTGCTAGACTGTTGGAGATTTGCATTATACCCCAGCCTCCACACCTGTACTCTATGGCGGATAAATCCTAATTGCGTTCTCGAAGTCTAACGCAATGCTATAAGGCCATATACATATTACTCAATTGCCCTGCACTAGACACATGTACGCATTGCGGACGTATTTTTTCTTGACTGTGTTGTTATGGTGTCATGACACTAGTGTGAAAGAGGCTTTGCATTTTTATGTAAAAGCAGCTTTACTGTTTAACCCTTGGACTGATACAGATAGATAATTTAAACTTGATTGCTTGTCTTATGTGTTATTTTCTTTCCTCAGAGAACTGAAGAAAGCATGAGTGAAAAAATAAAGATGATACATGTAGGCCTGAGGTGAATATATTTCTGACAGTCTATATACATTTCACTGACCGTCTGACACTGACAGCTACAAACTGTACTTTTAAGAGTTGTTGTTTAAACAGTGTGCATGCAGGGTTCATATGGGTCATGGAAAACCTGGAAAGTCATGGAATTTTCTAAATTCATTTTCCAGGCCTGGCCAGTCCTGAAATTTAGGTACATGTATGGGTCATGGAAAGTCATGGAAAATCAGTATGCTTTCTATCAATGAAAAGCAATAAGATCCAAAGTTAAAAAATTAACTGACCAGTCCAAAAATCAAATTTAATTTCATTTGAATAAATGATTGTTTTGACACTACTACAGGAAGACAATTGCTTAACTTAGGTAATGGAATTTTTCAAAAGGTCTTGGGAAGTCATGGAATTTTGAGAGGTCAAGTGTACCAATCCTGCCATAGCAACTCGACAAATTTTATACTCATGTAATGCTCCCATGCACTGAAGAGTATCAGGGAAACTTAGCAAATGTAAACAAATACACACTGTACAGGTTTAATTTAACTATTGTTAGGATTGCATGTGCAGTGTACAGTACATGGCAACTTATTGTAGGGAAATGCTTAGAGGGAGAGAGGAGTTGTGTTATAGCTACCATCACTGTAAGAGCAAGAGTTGGTGTGTTGCTATTGATAAACATGTTCCTTGCAGCAGTTGACCACTTTCAATAACTAAAATTTAGCACGGCAGTGAGACCGGAACAAACAATGGAAATTGAATGGCCATGTACATTCATTTCTCTTGTTTGTGTCCTCAAGGTCTTTCTATCAATATGACTTCATTGTCACGTACCACAGCTGACATGGCATGTGGAGACCACATGTGGAAATCAAATGGAGATTAGTTTAGTCACATTGGCAACCATAGCAATTGCAATTTCTAGCCCTGCAACAGAAGAGTCAAGTTAAAGTTAACTTTATTTTTAGGGCAAAACCTTGCTATTCTCTGTTAGCTCTCCCACATGCATCCCTATCATAACAAAGTCAACCCAAACCTTATTTTCATAGAGAGGCTTGAGAGGTTTCATAGAACTGTTCCATAGGCCCTTTGTACAATCCGGTCACATGGTACGGATTAAATTATGCTGGGATGCAAATAATGCAGTGGGACTTTCAAAACAAAGGAAAGTCGGGCCGGACTGGTACAAGTTCCTTTGTTTTGGAAGTCCCACTGCATTACATGTATTTGTGTCCCAGTATAATTTATTCCGTACGATGTGACCAGATCATGCAAAGGGCCGATTGTCTACTTTTCATTATTATTTACTGATAACCAGTTGGACACTAGTGTACAATGTACCTGAGGCATTTCCTTGTAAACACAGTGACATTATTTACTATGTGTTATTGGTTTTGCTACTACGTACATGTAAATGTAGGAGTCTCTTTCAGTCTTTGTTGAGGGGAGGAAATCAATACATGTAATGTTTTTTTTTAATTATTATTATTATTGTTTGTTTTTAATGCACAGCCTGAGAAGAGAACAACAAGCAGGGAATATGTTTCCCCCTATGAAAAGGCAAAAATGAGGAGTATGGTAAGTTTAAAATTTAATAAAGCAGCAAATACATGCAGTTGTAACTTTAAGAAATAGAAAACATGTGCCGTGTTTCTATCACGTTATAGAAACATGAGTGTAAGTTTGGGAGAACAAGAAATGTTGTGGGAACACTAGCCGCAGGCGAGTGTTTTCTATTTCTTTTAGAAAACAACGCGAAGAGAAAAAGGAAAACAACCTTGTTAACTTTGATTATCAAAATGTAAATTCTCTTTGCTCCGCCATCACTATGTCAACAGCGCGCAGTAGTTCTGTGTCTCCATCAAGTTATACCAACACGATTTTTAACCAATCAGCGTGCGTGCTTTCTTAGGACTGTTTTCTAAGATTACATGTAGATATCATGGACAAGAATCTTGAGCATTGATGTACAGTGCTCAACAATTGTTGTTCATCTAAGAAGAAAATCACGTTTTCTTCCATGGATGGTTTGCGAGTAGTGTACAGTAGAATTTGTCTGTAGATACAACACATTATGACACATTTTTTTTTCCTTTCAGATTCCAAAGCCATATGCAATTATAAGGCTGCATTATTATTTTTTTGAAAGCCAGGAAACTAGATGATATCAAATTGATAAACATTAAGAAAGCGTTAACAAGCTTGGGGTACTTTCACCCATTTTATTTTATTGGGGAAGGAACTTGTTGACAAGGGGAATGTGAGAAGGATAGGCAAAGCGAAAGTGATCACCAAGAGCAGTCATCTCTTGAGCTGATTGCTGAACTGAAGGTGGCTTAAGATGGAGTTTTTTAGATAGCTTTCAAGCATGTCCAGATACATGTATACTGATACAAAAGTATTTACAGCTTTTTTTATAACAAACACTTTCTATGTTGAAGTACAATGACATAATAATATGAATAAAGTACAGGTAGAAAATGTAAAGCAGTTTCCAAAGCAGAACTACATTGTAGCTACTGACCTAATTGAGGTTTAGAATCTTTTTTCAATTTCTACAATCTCGTTTCCAGAGCCTCGTTCCCCTTGACCAGCAGTCAGAAAACGAGAGCTCTAGGAGCAACCATTTTGAAATAACAATGGAAATAACCGAATTCTGCCCATCCGGTCTCACACAGTCTGCATCTATGGCGCATGCCTGAAATGGTTGCGCCCAGAGCTCTCGATTCCTGCCGCAGGCCAGAAGGATCGTGGGCTCTGGGGACGAGAATGCAATTTCTATTGAACAAGCCTTACATGACTTAAAGTCTGTCTTGATCCAGTTCAGTTCATTCATCTCAATGATTGTTTTTAGAAATATTTTTATAGAATTATTTATCAACACAATTACAGAAGTGTTGTATTATGTATATGGGATAATTTGGTTTTATCAACTGAGTTGATAATGTGAATTAGCCACCGTAAAGAGATTCGAAAGCTGACGTTTCGAGCGCTAGCCCTTCGTCGGATTCGCTCCGACGAAGGGCTAGCGCTCGAAACGTCAGCTTTCGAATCTCTTTACGGTGGCTAATTCACATTATCAACTCAGTTGATAAAACCAAATTATCCTGTAATACTCCCACCGACGCAGCACCATAGTTTCTTTAGAAACTTACCCCTTCTATTATGTATATGGTTTTATTAAATTAGGAGAATTAACATACTTTATTTTCCATAAGTTTAAATGTTTGTTTCAGTTCAACAAATACAGATCGAAATACATGTAATATACATCAAGTAAGAATAAGAATTTCAATGTATCAAGTATAAACTTTCACAGAGGAAGGATATTTGAAATTAAGAGGAGGTTTTAACTCAACATTCCAAAACATATTTAAGTTTAAAAAAAATACTATTTTTTTTTAATCAGTAGTTTTATATTATGGTAGCCTAACTCTCAATCATATTTTAATTATGAACTTCAAAGTTCATCCATTACTAACGTAAGAGGTTGTTACATCGCTTTGGTTATTGCAGATATGATATGTATGTTATGCATGTATACTACTTTTTAGGGAAAAAGTGTGGACATTTTGCAGAGATTTATAACATTAAAGTGTATACATTATTTTTACAGACATTTTGTGCATTTTTGTGCAGATTTTATTTCGATTACGTTTGATCACCGTGTCTCTTTTTCATAGTGATTTCACAGAGAAAATGACAGGATTTTGCTAACATTTAGTTCAATAAAATGTGTACATTTTGCAGGCCTTATTTGAACTTTTCTGTAACATTTTGTGTAGCTTATTTATCTAGATATTACTAAGATTCTATGCAGCTTTCTTTTACAGAGATTATATGAAGATTTTGTGTTACTGGATTTACAGACATTTTTTCTCCTGCCTTTTTTTACAAAGAATATACGGAGATTTTACAGAGATTTATACATATGCCATAAAATCTCTGTAAATTTCAGCCTAGATTTACAAGAAAAATAGCAAGATTTTACAGACATTTTGCGTGATGTAAGGACAGAAAATGCGTTAAAATTTACAGACTTTTTATGAAGATAACAGAATCTCTGTAAATGTGCAAATTTACAGACATCGTAATTTACAAAGGAAATGTATACATTTTACAAAGATTTGATTAACTTTTTTGAAGTCTGTAAATGGTCCAAATTAGGGGTGGACCAGTCATAACCGCTGGGCTGCTGGGCTGGTGTCACTATACCTTTTCCGGTCATTATATTTTGTCGGCACATATATTAAACAAATTAAGACTTGCAGACTGAGACGTCTCTCGACAAAAATTATTACCTTAAAAGGTGAAACAGCGCTACTTGCTACATCTAATTTTATTATCATAAACACCTAATTTTCCATAACACTTTGCCAATATGCATAAAATCGCATCCTTGGCAACCTACAATTTCCAAATTTTCCTGGGGGATGCATCCCCTTGGACCCACTACGTTGGATTGCTCCTTTCGGGCGAAACGGGCCTCACATTTATTTATGCCCCCTATTATGCTTTATTTGGCGCCTGTGAAAGCGTTTGCGAAGAACCCTGATCAGTTACCGAGAAGGCACGGATCAAAAGACTGCGCCATGGCGACTTTATTAATCTGTGAGTCAGCATCAGAGTTAGAAATGTGAATATCTATACGAGATCGAGAGTGGGGGATCACGAAATTTATTAGTAGCTATGAAAGGGATACTTCAATAAAATAACATTAAAGTGGAGATCAGCTAAATGTTCATTATTTCCTTTAGCTGGTGATAGATAATGACTGGTCCACTGGTCGCGCTGAACGTTCAAATCTGCAGTCAGAAGTGATTATTTGAATTGAAAAGCTTTTTCTTGTTTAAAGATATTCAACACAAACTTTTGGAAGAAATATACGCAAGTTACTACGAAAATTAAAATAGACGCCCCATGCAAAAGAAAACCACTTAACCGCACGGTGCCATTTGAATGGTTTTCTTTCTCACGAAATATTTAATGAGGAAAATTCATTGTTGGGCGAATTAATGGTTTCCCCGTGTTTTCCACTGTAACCCCTTCGCCCCTTCGCCCCTTCGCCCCTTCGCCCCTTCGCCCCTTCGCCCCTTCGCCCCTTCGCCCCTTCGCCCCTTCGCCCCTTCGCCCCTTCGCCCCTTCGCCCCTTCGCCCCTTCGCCCCTTCGCCCCTTCGCCCCTTCGCCCCTTCGCCCCTTCGCCCCTTCGCCCCTTCGCCCCTTCGCCCCTTCGCCCCTTCGCCCCTTCGCCCCTTCGCCCCTTCGCCCCTTCGCCCCTTCGCCCCTTCGCCCTTCGCCCCTTCGCCCCTTCGCCCCTTCGCCCCTTCGCCCCTTCGCCCCTTCGCCCCTTCGCCCCTTCGCCCCTTCGCCCCTTCGCCCCTTCGCCCCTTCGCCCCTTCGCCCCTTCGCCCCTTCGCCCCTTCGCCCCTTCGCCCCTTCGCCCCTTCGCCCCTTCGCCCCTTCGCCCCTTCGCCCCTTCGCCCCTTCGCCCCTTCGCCCCTTCGCCCTTCGCCCCTTCGCCCCTTCGCCCCTTCGCCCCTTCGCCCCTTCGCCCCTTCGCCCCTTCGCCCCTTCGCCCCTTCGCCCCTTCGCCCCTTCGCCCCTTCGCCCCTTCGCCCCTTCGCCCCTTCGCAACTTCGCAACTTCGCAACTTCGCAACCTCGCAACCTCGCAAATTCGCAACTTCCGCAACTTCGCAACTTCGCAACTTCGCAACTTCGCAACTTCGCAACTTCGCAACTTCGCACTTCGCAACTTCGCAACTTCGCAACTTCGCAACTTCGCAACTTCGCAACTTCGCAACTTCGCAACTTCGCAACTTCGCAACTTCGCAATTTCCCAACTTCGCAACTTCCCACTTCGCAACTTCGCAATTTCCCAACTGTCCCAACTTCGCCAACTTCGCAACTTCGCAATTTCCCAAACTTCGCAACTTCCCAACTTCGCAACTTCGCAATTTCCCAACTTCGCAACTTCCAACTTCGCAACTTCCCAACTTCCCAACTTCCCAACTTCCCAACTTCCCAACTTCCCAACTTCCCAACTTCCAACTTCCCAACTTCCCAACTTCCCAACTTCCCAACTTCCCCAACTTCCCAACTTCCCAACTTCCCAACTTCCCAACTTCCCAACTTCCCAACTTCCCAACTTCCCAACTTCCCCCGTTTCGCTTAATTACCCCTTCGCTCTTTCGCCGCAATACGATACGATAACTTTATTATGCAGGCTGTTTCCATCGGTTAACTAGGTTAATTATCTACAATAATATATATATCTACCTAACTACAATAAAATTATTAATAACAATTCAAATAAAAAATAAATAAAAATTCTGCGTTGCCTGGAGGCCGTGTCTAAAATTTACTGTGGCAACTTTATTTAGATTTGAAACCCGTCAGTGAAGACGCTTGACGTAGGTCTACAGGTCAGTTGTTCCACAACTGAGCTCCGCTGTACAAAAAACTTCTCTTGAGATAATCAGTTCGAGGTTGTGGAAGAACTAACTTGTTTTCGGTATTCCTTAAACGATTAGCGCTTACATTATCACGATATACAATCTTGATCTCAAATTATCAGGTGTCATACCATGTAATGTTTTATACATTAGGAGTAGACCTCTGTTCCAATCTTTGATAATAGAGTCTTCGCCACCCTAGTGTCCCGGAACAAATCATCTAAATTACTTTCATAGCTCGCAGACTTTGAGGATGCGAGCTATGAAAGTAATTTAGATGATTTGTTCCGGGACACTAGGGTGGCGAAGACTCTATTATCAAAGATTGGAACAGAGGTCTATCCTAATGTATAAAACATTACATGGTATGACACCTGATAATTTGAGATCAAGATTTGTATATCGTGATAATGTAAGCGCTAATCGTTTAAGGAATACCGAAAACAAGTTAGTTCTTCCACAACCTCGAACTGATTATCTCAAGAGAAGTTTTTTGTACAGCGGAGCTCAGTTGTGGAACAACTGACCTGTAGACCTACGTCAAGCGTCTTCACTGACCGGGTTCAAATCTAAATAAAGTTGCCACAGTAAATTTTAGACACGGCCTCCAGGCAACGCAGAATTTTTATTTATTTTTTATTTGAATTGTTATTAATAATTTTATTGTAGTTAGGTAGATATATATATTATTGTAGATAATTAACCTAGTTAACCGATGGAAACAGCCTGCATAAATAAAGTTATCGTATCGTATTGCGGCGAAAGAGCGAAGGGGTAATTAAGCGAAACGGGGGAAGTTGGGAAGTTGGGAAGTTGGGAAGTTGGGAAGTTGGGAAGTTGGGAAGTTGGGAAGTTGGGAAGTTGGGAAGTTGGGAAGTTGGGAAGTTGGGAAGTTGGGAAGTTGGGAAGTTGGGAAGTTGGGAAGTTGGGAAGTTGGGAAGTTGGGAAGTTGGGAAGTTGGGAAGTTGCGAAGTTGGGAAGTTGCGAAGTTGGGAAATTGCGAAGTTGCGAAGTTGGGAAGTTGCGAAGTTGGGAAATTGCGAAGTTGCGAAGTTGCGAAGTTGGGAAGTTGGGAAATTGCGAAGTTGCGAAGTTGGGAAGTTGCGAAGTTGGGAAATTGCGAAGTTGCGAAGTTGCGAAGTTGCGAAGTTGCGAAGTTGCGAAGTTGCGAAGTTGCGAAGTTGCGAAGTTGCGAAGTTGCGAAGTTGCGAAGTTGCGAAGTTGCGAAGTTGCGAAGTTGCGAAGTTGCGAAGTTGCGAAGTTGCGAAGTTGCGAATTTGCGAGGTTGCGAGGTTGCGAAGTTGCGAAGTTGCGAAGTTGCGAAGGGGCGAAGGGGCGAAGGGGCGAAGGGGCGAAGGGGCGAAGGGGCGAAGGGGCGAAGGGGCGAAGGGGCGAAGGGGCGAAGGGGCGAAGGGCGAAGGGGCGAAGGGGCGAAGGGGCGAAGGGGCGAAGGGGCGAAGGGGCGAAGGGGCGAAGGGGCGAAGGGGCGAAGGGGCGAAGGGGCGAAGGGGCGAAGGGGCGAAGGGGCGAAGGGGCGAAGGGGCGAAGGGGCGAAGGGGCGAAGGGGCGAAGGGGCGAAGGGGCGAAGGGGCGAAGGGGCGAAGGGGCGAAGGGGCGAAGGGGCGAAGGGGCGAAGGGGCGAAGGGGCGAAGGGGCGAAGGGGCGAAGGGCGAAGGGGCGAAGGGGCGAAGGGGCGAAGGGGCGAAGGGGCGAAGGGGCGAAGGGGCGAAGGGGCGAAGGGGCGAAGGGGCGAAGGGGCGAAGGGGCGAAGGGGCGAAGGGGCGAAGGGGCGAAGGGGCGAAGGGGCGAAGGGGCGAAGGGGCGAAGGGGCGAAGGGGCGAAGGGGCGAAGGGGCGAAGGGGCGAAGGGGCGAAGGGGCGAAGGGGCGAAGGGGCGAAGGGGTTACAGTGGAAAACACGGGTCCAAGTGAAAAACACGGGGAAACCATTAATTCGCCCAACAATGAATTTTCCTCATTAAATATTTCGTGAGAAAGAAAACCATTCAAATGGCAACGTGCGGTTTAGTGGTTTTCTTTTGCATGGGGCGTCTATTTTAATTTTCGCAGTAACTTGCGTATATTTCTTCCAAAAGTTTGTGTTGAATATCTTTAAACAAGAAAAAGCTTTTCAATTCAAATAATCACTTTTGACTGCAGATTTGAACGTTCAGCGCGACCAGTGGACCAGTCATTATCTATCACCAGCTAAAGGAAGTAATGAACATTTAGCTGATCTCCACTTTAATGTTATTTTATTGAAGTATCCCTTTCATAGCTACTAATAAATTTCGTGATCCCCCACTCTCGATCTCCTCGTATAGATATTCACATTTCTAACTCTGATGCTGACTCACAGATTAATAAAGTCGCCATGGCGCAGTCTTTTGATCCGTGCCTTCTCGGTAACTGATCAGGGTTCTTAGCAAACGCTTTCACAGGCGCCAAATAAAGCATAATAGGGGGCATAAATAAATGTGAGGCCCGATTCGCCCGAAGGAGCAATCCAACGTAGTGGGTCCAAGGGGATGCTTCCCCCAGGAAAATTTTGAAATTGTAGGTTGCCAAGGATGCGATTTTATGCATATTGGCAAAGTGTTATGGAAAATTAGGTGTTTATGATAATAAAATTAGATGTAGCAAGTAGCGCTGTTTCACCTTTTAAGGTAATAATTTTTGTCGAGAGACGTCTCGGTCTGCAAGTCTTAATTTATTCTTTAATATATGTGCCGACAAAATATAATGACCGGAAAAGGTATAGTGACACCAGCCCAGCAGCCCAGCGGTTATGACTGGTCCACCCCTAATTTGGACCATTTACAGACTTCAAAAAAGTTAATCAAATCTTTGTAAAATGTATACATTTCCTTTGTAAATTACGATGTCTGTAAATTTGCACATTTACAGAGATTCTGTTATCTTCATAAAAAGTCTGTAAATTTAAACGCATTTTCTGTCCTTACATCACGCAAAATGTCTGTAAAATCTTGCTATTTTTCTTGTAAATCTAGGCTGAAATTTAGAGATTTTATGGCATATGTATAAATCTCTGTAAAATCTCCGTATATTCTTTGTAAAAAAAGGCAGGAGAAAAAATGTCTGTAAATCCAGTAACACAAAATCTTCATATAATCTCTGTAAAAGAAAGCTGCATAGAATCTTAGTAATATCTAGATAAATAAGCTGCACAAAATGTTACAGAAAAGTTCAAATAAAGGCCTGTAAAATGTACACATTTTATTGAACTAAATGTTAGCAAAATCCTGTCATTTTCTCCGTGAAATCACTATGAAAAAGAGACACGGTGATCAAACGTAATCTAAATAAAATCTGCACAAAAATGCACAAAATGTCTGTAAAAATAATGTATACACTTTAATGTTATAAATCTCTGCAAAATGTCCACACTTTTTCCCTAAAAAATAGTATACATGCATAACATACATATCATATCTGCAATAACCAAAGCGATGTAACAACCTCTTACATTAATAATGGATGAACTTTGAAGTTCATAATTAACATATGATTGAGAGTTAGTCTACCATATATAAAACTACTGATTAAAAAAAAATTGGTATTTTTTTTAAACTTAAATATGTTTCGGAATGTTGAGTTAAACCTCCTCTTAATTTCAAATATCCTTCCTCCGTGAAAGTTTATACTTGATACACTGAAATTCTTATTCTAACTTATTATTCAAATTTCATACACTGTACGAATTCCGATTTTCTGATTGGTTGATTTGTGCCACGTGACACTGGTTATGACGAAATAACCGCCTTGACGTCATTATCGTGGTGTAATAGCCGTGGTGTAAATTCAATACACCACTGTCATTACACCATGGTTTCGGCTGACTCAAAGTTTGACGATTTTTGTTTCCAGTGTATTCAATTTGAATAATAAAAATGTTAACGCACTCATTGCTCGTGAATTATCGGGATTTACCTGCACTCGTTCACTAACAATAAACTCGAAATTTTCAATACCGCACTCGGCGGCCTCGTGCGGTATTGAAATTTCTCGTTCATTGTTAGTGAACTCGTGCAGGTAAATCCCGATAATTCACTCGCTGAGTGCGTTAACCTGTAATTAATGTATATTACATGTATTTTGATCTGTATTTGTTGAACTGAAACAAACATTTAAACTTATGGAAAATAAAGTATGTTAATTCTCCTAATTTAATAAAACCATATACATAATACAACACTTCTGTAATTGTGTTGATAAATAATTCTATAAAAATATTTCTAAAAGCAATCATTGAGATGAATGAACTGAACTGGATCAAGACAGACTTTAAGTCATGTAAGGCTTGTTCAATAGAAATTGCATTCTCGTCCCCAGAGCCCACGACCCTTCTGGCCTGCGGCAGGAATCGAGAGCTCTGGGCGCAACCATTTCAGGCATGCGCCGTAGATGCAGACTAAGTTAGACCGGATGGGCAGAATTCGGTTATTTCCATTGTTATTTCAAAATGGTTGCTCCTAGAGCTCTCGTTTTCCGACCGCTGGTCAAGGGGAACGAGGCTCTGGGAACGAGATTGTAGAAATTGACAAAAGATTCCAAACCTCAATCAGGTCAGTAGCTACAATGTAGTTCTGCTTTGGAAACTGCTTTACATTTTCTACCTGTACTTTATTCATATTATTATGTCATTGTACTTCAACATAGAAAGTGTTTGTTATAAGAAAAGCTGACTTTTGTATCAGTATACATGTATCTGGACATGCTTGAAAGCTATCTAAAAAACTCCATCTTAAGCCAGCTTCAGTTCAGCAATCAGCTCAAGAGATGACTGCTCTTGGTGGTCACTTTCGCTTTGCCAATCCTTCTCTCATTCCCCTTGTCAACAAGTTCCTTCCCCAATAAAATAAAATGGGTGAAAGTACCCCAAGCTTGTTAACGCTTTCTTAATGTTTATCAATTTGATATCATCTAGTTTCCTGGCTTTCAAAAAAATAATAATGCAGCCTTATAATTGCATGTGGCTTTGGAATCTGAAAGGAAAAAAAATGTGTCAGAATGTGTTGTATCTACAGACAAATTCTACTGTACACTACTCGCAAACCATCCATGGAAGAAAACATGATTTTCTTCTTAGATGAACAACAATTGTTGAGCACTGTACATCAATGCTCAAGATTCTTGTCCATGATATCTACATGTAATCTTAGAAAACAGTCCTAAGAAAGCACGCGCGCTGATTGGTTAAAAATCGTGTTGGTATAACTTGATGGAGACACAGAACTACCGCGCGCTGTTGACATAGTGATGGCGGAGCAAAGAGAATTTACATTTTGATAATCAAAGTTAACAAGGTTGTTTTCCTTTTTCTCTTCGCGTTGTTTTCTAAAAGAAATAGAAAACACTCGCCTGCGGCTCGTGTTCCCACAACATTTCTTGTTCTCCCAAACTTACACTCATGTTTCTATAACGTGATAGAAACACGGCACATGTTTTCTAATTTCTTAAAGTTACAACTGCATGTATTTGCTGCTTTATTAAATTTTAAACTTACCATACTCCTCATTTTTGCCTTTTCATTGGGGGAAACATATTCCCTGCTTGTTGTTCTCTTCTCAGGCTGTGCATTAAAAACAAACAATAATAATAATTAAAAAAAAAACATTACATGTATTGATTTCCTCCCCTCAACAAAGACTGAAAGAGACTCCTACATTTACATGTACTGTAGTAGCAAAACCAATAACACATAGTAAATAATGTCACTGTGTTTACAAGGAAATGCCTCAGGTACATTGTACACTAGTGTCCAACTGGTTATCAGTAAATAATAATGAAAAGTAGACAATCGGCCCTTTGCATGATCTGGTCACATCGTACGGAATAAATTATACTGGGACACAAATACATGTAATGCAGTGGGACTTCCAAAACAAAGGAACTTGTACCAGTCCGGCCCGACTTTCCTTTGTTTTGAAAGTCCCACTGCATTATTTGCATCCCAGCATAATTTAATCCGTACCATGTGACCGGATTGTACAAAGGGCCTATGGAACAGTTCTATGAAACCTCTCAAGCCTCTCTATGAAAATAAGGTTTGGGTTGACTTTGTTATGATAGGGATGCATGTGGGAGAGCTAACAGAGAATAGCAAGGTTTTGCCCTAAAAATAAAGTTAACTTTAACTTGACTCTTCTGTTGCAGGGCTAGAAATTGCAATTGCTATGGTTGCCAATGTGACTAACACAGACTAAACTAATCTCCATTTGATTTCCACATGTGGTCTCCACATGCCATGTCAGCTGTGGTACGTGACAATGAAGTCATATTGATAGAAAGACCTTGAGGACACAAACAAGAGAAATGAATGTACATGGCCATTCAATTTCCATTGTTTGTTCCGGTCTCACTGCCGTGCTAAATTTTAGTTATTGAAAGTGGTCAACTGCTGCAAGGAACATGTTTATCAATAGCAACACACCAACTCTTGCTCTTACAGTGATGGTAGCTATAACACAACTCCTCCCTCCCTCTAAGCATTTCCCTACAATAAGTTGCCATGTACTGTACACTGCACATGCAATCCTAACAATAGTTAAATTAAACCTGTACAGTGTGTATTTGTTTACATTTGCTAAGTTTCCCTGATACTCTTCAGTGCATGGGAGCATTACATGAGTATAAAATTTGTCGAGTTGCTATGGCAGGATTGGTACACTTGACCTCTCAAAATTCCATGACTTCCCAAGACCTTTTGAAAAATTCCATTACCTAAGTTAAGCAATTGTCTTCCTGTAGTAGTGTCAAAACAATCATTTATTCAAATGAAATTAAATTTGATTTTTGGACTGGTCAGTTAATTTTTTAACTTTGGATCTTATTGCTTTTCATTGATAGAAAGCATACTGATTTTCCATGACTTTCCATGACCCATACATGTACCTAAATTTCAGGACTGGCCAGGCCTGGAAAATGAATTTAGAAAATTCCATGACTTTCCAGGTTTTCCATGACCCATATGAACCCTGCATGCACACTGTTTAAACAACAACTCTTAAAAGTACAGTTTGTAGCTGTCAGTGTCAGACGGTCAGTGAAATGTATATAGACTGTCAGAAATATATTCACCTCAGGCCTACATGTATCATCTTTATTTTTTCACTCATGCTTTCTTCAGTTCTCTGAGGAAAGAAAATAACACATAAGACAAGCAATCAAGTTTAAATTATCTATCTGTATCAGTCCAAGGGTTAAACAGTAAAGCTGCTTTTACATAAAAATGCAAAGCCTCTTTCACACTAGTGTCATGACACCATAACAACACAGTCAAGAAAAAATACGTCCGCAATGCGTACATGTGTCTAGTGCAGGGCAATTGAGTAATATGTATATGGCCTTATAGCATTGCGTTAGACTTCGAGAACGCAATTAGGATTTATCCGCCATAGAGTACAGGTGTGGAGGCTGAGGTATAATGCAAATCTCCAACAGTCTAGCAAAGAAATATGGCTAGAACTAACAAACGTGTTGATGGTGATATAGACAAATAAGGAGAAGTGTAGGTTGGTTTGCTTTGGGGTATGGTTGAAACTATTGTAGACATTTTTCTGGAAGTAGTGCTAACTATTATAAATTTGTTATTATTAACATCACAGTGGTAACGATGAAATGAATTGAACACAACTTTATTTCAAGGCAACTATTTGTCATTCTTGCCTTGCCAGTGTACTTGTAAATAACAGTTTGTGTAACTTCAACTAATAGCTTTCATCCAACTTGTCAATACGACAATAAAAAGAGTAATTAATTACCATGATAACGTGGCTGTTTACTGACTGACATTCTGTTGTCTTTCTTGTCTTGTCACTTTACAATGTACATGTAATATATAA
>JAHPZR010002664.1:0-2500 GCA_019787425.1 Platygyra sinensis
ATTGCTAATAGTTACTCAGTATACTCGTATCTTGACTATGTTTATTGTAGTAAACTATGTTTCAATAGCTTTTCTTTGCGTTTCAGTCTGTTTTGGCTGCCAAAAGATTTTACAGCACCAGAACCTTGTTCAATTAGTTAACGATTCGTAATGTCTTCGAATGACCTAGATTAACTTCAATATCATGGCTTAACCTTGAGAAACGATTTACCTAGACATATTCTGCAAACACTTACTTCTTTTATCTTTATTTAGGTTTGCTTTAATCCGTGAATCAGAGTAAACAACTAAACTTTGACGAACTCTGTTTCTGTTGGCATTTACCTTACTTAAGCGGCCTTCACACGGTTGGCAAACTCGTGTTGGAAAACGTCAAAAAGTTGGCAAACTCGTCCCTTCACACGTCAAACTCGTGGCAAATAACAAACACGGCAATTTCCAACATGACCGCTTTTTAGTGTAGTTTCAATCACGTACAACAGTGAAACAGAGGATAAGAAGAGAAGAACCAGAAAGCGGTGGAGAATTAAAAAGGTTTGGACGAAACCAAGTTTGTCCGCGTGCTCCTCCGTTGTGTTTTTAGTATCTTTGTAGGCTATAGATGAAACGTCCCGAACAGCTGGACCGCTTTGATATTAAATTTAAAAAGTGTTGACTCGCGTTCCCCATTTTGTGATAAATAACGTGAACAGAGCTCGTTTTGATTGGCTGAAAATTACCGACACATGTTGGCCAACCGTTCACACGTCAGATTCGAGTTTACCAACACGAAAAAGGTGGCGAAAAAGTTGGCGAGAATAGAGGCAAGATCTATTTGTCGCCAACAGTTTGCCAACTTGTTTGCCGACTGTTTTTCTGCCGTTCACACACATCAACTTGAGTTTGCCAAGACGAGTTTGCCAATTTTAGTTTTCCGTGTGAAGGCCGCTTAAGGGGAGAATGCTATTTGTAAAATGTTCGAGTGTCTCAGGTTTTATTTTCTTAAAAAGGTAACAAACAGACAGCAGCAGGACTGTAGCAATTGATATTAAAACTCGGTAATAATACTTCAGGCTACAAAAAGTTTTCGATTCCGCAACTTCGTAAGAATGCTTTGTGCTTTTCAAACGATGTGTCTACTGACAAAAGATAAACTCAGCGAAATCTACCGGACTCCTGGGGCCCGTTTCTCGAAAGTCCCGGTAACTTAACGGGCCCGAAATCATATTTTATAAATAAGTCTCAAGAAAAACAGGTTGTGTTCTGACCTCTAATGAAGGTCATTTTGGTTCTTTAGCTATTAACTTAAGGTGGCTCCCTATAGTTTTTTGACCGCGTGCGAGCTGATTTCGAAAATCTCGCGATGGCGCTACGCTACAGCCGCGCGCGGAGTCACGCAGTAAAGTGCCGACAAACATGGCGTCCAAATTTTTAAAATTTGTTTATCGATAATGTTGCGCGGATCGGCTCCGGTTTTAAAACATATATCGACTAAATAGAAGACCTTACCTTTACCTGCTAGATTTAAAAGAGGAATGTACAACCAATGAAGCTGATTTGAACGATCGCCACGATCATCAATAGTACAGCTGTTATCGTCCAAAAAATAGCTGAATTGTTCACTTTTGTGATAAAAGCATGAAACTTTGCATGATTACTACTAACCACGTAACAAACAATTTCTGATATGGATCCAAGCTTAGTTAAGCCCTGGACTTCAGATTTGCGCATGTCCTGAAATTGTCAACATGAAAACGAGGCTGAGACTCAATTTGCTTTAAAATAGTATCAGAGTGCACAAATTAACGCGGAACTGGTATATTAATAACACATGCAACATATTATCTATGCTAGAAAACAATTAAGATGTGATCACGTGACCTTTCAAAGTTTGCGACGAAAGCTTGGGATGCCTGTGGTGGAATGTCAAAGACGGAGGCGTGATGCTATAATTAACACCACAATAATTTACAGCATTGATCTATTATTTTAAGCCATGCTTTTTACGCATTTCCAACCTACAGAGACTTTAAATTCACACTGGTTAGGTTTTTCCTCCAAATATACCGTGCGTTTTATTATTGCTCTTGCTAATAACAAAACACACACTGAACACAACAAACAACAATAGGATTTTAGCAGCCGTCTTTCCTCATTTACAAAATGCTATATTCGATCCTTAGGGCAAGAATTCCTTTTTCTAAACTTCATCTCCAAAAACGAGTCGCAATATTGACAAAAGAAGCTTTAAGATGGGACATACGAGATTAACACGATTCTTCTTCCCTCTCAAAACGCGCGAATGAAGCCAGAGGATCATGGATACGCATGCGCACGTGGTCGTCTCGAAATTCTATGACGTCACAAGCATGTGAATGAAGAAAACACGCGCTCAATTGGACACTGAGGTTAATTCGAGATTAATTCAAACTAAAAATAGATCGTAAAATAAAAAAAATAAAAGTTAAAAATGTTGCTAGAGGTGCCAAAATCTTAGCAAATGTCCAAACGTTTCGGGACT
>JAHPZR010002664.1:7500-37500 GCA_019787425.1 Platygyra sinensis
GAAATATCATTTTAATGTCATACATTTAATTTTATAGAAATGGATTGGGAATGCTAGACAAAAGGCAAAAATAAGTTCTGGAACACAAGCAGCTCCAAAGCCAATTAAGATCCCAACTGGCTCACGTGGCTCACATTCCTACAACATGTTCTGTGCTGAGTTTTTCAAGTCAGGTATGAACCCTGATGATGTTTATAAGAGAAATGAATATATTGTAGTCTACTATTTCTGCATACAAGCCAGTTGTGACCCACCATTTATACACCTGGGTGGTCAGAGAGGCACCATGAGAGTTAAATGTCTTGCCCAAGAACTAAACACATTTATGTCCCCAGCCAGGGCTGGAACCCGGACCGCTCACTCTGGAGTTGAGCACAATAACCATGAGGTCACCATGCCTCCCTCCCAGCCTGCCTGACTTTAATTTTATTAAGGAAAAGGGATAGCCACATGAAATTTTTATGCCAGATTGAAATCAATCTAGACAGTGGTTTTGTTAAACTTTGTTAACCTTTCGTTTGGAAAAATTGATCATATTTCTCTCAAATAAATCCAGTGAACAATTATTATGGAAGAAACTGATGATATAAAATCAAAAATTGAATGGATATTAAAGGTTATATGTGACCTCTCACGCGAAAACGTTCCGAATGGTTAACCGTTCTTAAACGGATAGCCGTTCGTAAGCCGTTTATCAGCCGTTCGAACGGACTGGCATGCCGTTCGAACGCCTCGAGCTATCCGTTCACAAAAATTCATCATCCGTTTGAACGGCTCAAGCTATCCGTTCGAAAAAAATCATCAGCCGTTCGAACGGCTTGAGCTATCCGTTCGAGAAAATTCGTCAGCCGTTCGAACGGCTCAAGTTATCCGTTTGAGAAAGTAATTCATCGGCCGTTCAAATGGCCCGAGCAAAAAAAAGAAGCTGTTACATTTCACGAACAGTCGTCACGTTTCTGTTCTTTGTTTACCTTCGCTTAATAAATCTCATTCCAGTCACAACTTTTCTCGCGAAAAGAAATTAAAAAACACCGCTCTTCAAAAATCATGTTTTCTCTCTAAAAATTAATTGCGGAGCATATAAAAATTTATATTCGTTTGAAAGGTCAAGAATATGACTTTTCCCGGCTATTGTTTTTCTTTGAGGTGAACATAAAGCTGCAGATTACGAGGTCACACCGAACCCACGCGTTACACAAACTATCTTCCAAACTCTGCCTTTGAAGCAAAATACCACTCGCGCGTTGACAACTACCACAAATTGGCATCCTTATCAATCCAGCTTCATCACTTTAAAATTTCAGCAAAATCGAACAACACCAGAAGAAATTAATTGATCTTTCGTATTTCATTCAGTAGCCGAGTTCACTTAGGAAGAGCGGTCGCTCATAGCAACCGAAAACCACACAAAGCGCCGTTTTGGTCCAAAAAAATTCAGGATTATTGCTTGGGAGCCGAAACTTTGAATGGGAAAATCTTTTTCGAACTTTTCTGAGGTGATTTAGGCGAAAAAATGACCTCTGACAGCTACAAAAGAGAACGAAACAAAAGCCAGAGCAGACAGCATAATAAGTCAATAATTTATTCACGCGTGTGAATCGAGAATGTCTCAAAATAACTTTAAGATTGAGACAGAGATAAAGGCCTTAAACCTCAACAGTTTAGCAACAGTACATTTTCGTCGCTTGTTTCTGAATTAGAAACTGGGTTTGCTTTGTTTTCTTTTTCGGTGACATGGAGAAATTCCACTGTTTACAAATTATTATTACCATGTGTCCCGGAGTCCCAGACCCGCGGTGTGGTAGCGGCATGAAATGAGCTTGTTTGAAATGGCTTTTTCTGTCCACATTGTACACAGGATAGAATTTATGAAGTTCACTTCTGTAGGCGACTTTCAAGCTTTCTTGATTACCGTATGTTTAGCTCAGCTAGCAGAGGACTTTTTTTTTCTTTCAAACGGTTTTCAAACAGCTTCTAAACGGAATTTTGTTCGAAAACGGAAAGCCAATAAAGCGCGTTTTTGCGTGAAAGGTCATTAGCCGTTCATCCCTTCGACCTTATCCGTTCGAAAAAACTCATTTGCCGTTCATCCGTTCGAAAAAATTCATTAGCCGTTCATCCGTTCGACCTCGTCCGTTCGAAAATTTCAATAAGCCGTTCATCCGTTAGCCTCCCACGCAGACGTTCTTAGGCTTGTCACGCGTTCCTCCCCACGAACGTCTGCTCAACAGACCGGTCACATCCGTTCGTTGACGGTTAGCCAATCATAGCTTCTCTGCCAATCTGGGCCAAGCTGGACTTTGACCGACTTTGACCCAACGCTTCAACACGAGAAATTTGTGCCGCAAAATGTTTAAAATTTTCACTTACATACGAGTTCCACCAGCAACTGCAGACGTACATATTATTTTAGAAGTACCGGCAACTGATAAGATCCACATTGAGGACCGGTACGGTCTTGCCAGAGCTAAGTCAAACAATGGGATATCCAACACGCAAAACAGTGAACTGATTCGCACGTAAACAACTACATTTTAATTATGTGGTGCCAGAAGGGACAAAAGGAGCAATAAACCTATTCATCGAACTCGAGAAACACAAGCTCAACCAAATTGATGGAAGAAACATAAAAACCTCACTACAGAAAGGTGTAGCTTTCTCGAAGTAAAGCACGGCGTCTCGAAGAAAAAACCGGACGTAGGTAAATACGATTTGCGTGATAAGAAGCAACATACGCTCTACTTACAAATAGTTCTAGTGAAACAACCGGGCCCAGCGCCACAATATTAAATGCAGGTAAGCAACATTTCACGGAAAAATTCTTATTTTCCATATTTTGCCCCTCGAAAGCAAATATCGTGCAACATAAATGAGCCTAAACAATGCATAAGCACATGGCAAACAGCCTGACAAACAACAGAGATGTCAACATTAACAGAACAGGATTGGTTCTTTTAAAACAAAGGCTAACCGCCAGTGAACGGAAGTGGCCTGTCCGTTGAGCAGACGTTCGTGGGGAGGAACGCGTGACAAGCCTAAGAACGTCTGCGTGGGAGGCTATTCATCCGTTCGATCTCATCCGTTCGAAAATTTTCCTTAGCCGTTCATCCGTTTGACCTCATCCGTTCGAAAATTTTAATTAGCCGTTCATCCGTTCACATTACCCGTTTCGAATGGCTTGCCTAGCCGTTCGTCACCCGTTCGCTTGCCGTTCCGTTCAGCGTTCGAACGGCTACCGTTCGGAACGTTTTCGCGTGAGAGGTCACATATTAACTTTCGAGGCTCAAATGAACAAGTTTAGCCGTGTATAATACAAACTAAGATTTAATCTAATTTGACTTACCATTTTTTTCATTTTCTTTATTATAATATTAAGTTTTTATGATTTAAACTTTTTCTGATTTAAACTCTGTTTATATATATATTTCTACCTTTCATTTTATTTTTTTTACAGTTCTAAATATAATTAGACCCTTAATTTTAATTTTAATAGCTTTTAATGTTGTTTAACTTAGTATAATTTTGATTTAGTACATGGTGTTTATCCTTTGCTATGTTGACCTAGCTTAGACACCAAAATAAAAGCTGTTTATTGACTGAGTGATTGATAATAATTTTTAGTTGATCCATTGTCTTTGACTGCTGAGGAAATTGAAAATCATGCAAATTATGGATACTTTTATTAATTATATTTCACTAGATGAGTGCAAGAAGTTGTCCTTGGTTCAAAAGAACAAAGAAGCTGCCAAGAAATGGCATGACATGGCACCTACAGAAAAAGAGAAGTTCAAACATAGTGCACAAAGTTTAAAATCCCTAGATGTTTTGGAGCTAAGTGAGACACAGACATCTAAGTTGATAGATGTTCACAGGAAAAATCTTCTAAATGAGGTAAAGGTTTCAATCACTTTGAAATAATATCCAGCCAAGCTCATATTACAAGACATTCAAAATATGAAAATCTAGAACAGATGAATCTCTTAATAATTATACCCTTTTGAGTTACATTTTACTTTTTCATCTCCTTTAGATCGTGTTTCTAGAGGACTTGGGCTGTGAATCTTCCCTGATTTTTCAAGACACTTCAGGCCAGGTGTACAACTTTGGATCAAGTGGAGGGTATTCTTTCTTATGTCTGAATCCTGACATCAATATCAAATTTAGAGACCACTTTGGTTTGTATTCATTTCTTTCAATTAACAATTTAGTGTTTTATTATATGGCTTGTGTTTTTTAAGGCGATATAACACGCACTCTGATTGGCTAATTGTCATGCACTGAATTGTTGGGCATTATTCTCTCGTAATGCCCACGGGCCGATTATGGGTCTGCAAAAACAAAGCAAAGAGTGATATAAATCATCTTTATTTTTGTTGTTGGTGCCATGTAATAAACAACTTATAATAATAACCTTGACTGTTTGATCGTTACGGGAAAATCTCAAACCTCGGCCTACCATCGCAGCAAGGTCTCAGTTTGAGATTTTCCCCTAACAACCTCACTCTCGGTTATCAAGTTATTGATTTTTTTCATGATATGCATTGTATAAGCAGAAGCATGATTATTTAATGATTCTAAATTAGAATACATGTATGTCTCCTTACGTAATTTAAATAGAAAGCTTGCATCACACACACTTCAGCAGTAATGGCCTCAAAGTCCTTGAAATGCTACAGATTAATTTCATGTACTAGGTTTTCATTACATTGTCTTGTTTGAGTACTGTTGATCAGCAATACATGTACACGAAGTGAAAAATTTTCCTTTAATAAAGCTCTAAACTTTTTCTATGTATTTTCTTTTGAAAAAGATAGGGCTTATTATAATATAGCTCAACCTATTCAGACATCATGTGATCAAATTTACAAGTTAGATTAATATTCTCGACTGTCAATGGGGTGAATACATATTTATTTTAAGTAGACCTGCAACTGCACTGTACCTTTCTCTTTACTTAGCTTGTGCCAATGAGAGATACACATACAAAGATGTACAACAGTTATTTAATTCCAAATACAGTAAGTTAAAGGCATATGCATACTACTCAATACTAAATAGTATTTACTAGATGATAGCATGCATTACTAACTGATGCATTTTTGAAAGCCCTGGAATGTAGCTTTGCTCATTGTTTGATCAGGTCTCCACATAAATTTCATGTACATGCAGAGGCCAGGATTGTCATCTTCTTCATGGTGTCACTATGGCTTTCACTCTCTCAGCTAAATGTTATTGGCCTTTCTCAAGATTGCCCTTCATGCATCCTAGATATCCAACTATAGTTGGAATAACTGTGTTATCATTCAATTTCTGTATGAACCATTAAAATGAGAACAACAGATATACAGTAAATGTATATGAAAGTGACAGATGATCGTCAAAGTGAATTTCCAATTACTCAAATTGGAAATTCACTGCAATGATTGCCTGCCACTTTTATCATCATCATCATCTTCGGCACTAATGGATTTCTCTCTTGCATTCTAGGTGAAGCAATAAAGAAGCCAGGCAGCAGGGTGCCCTACCTACATGGAGGTTTTACTGTAGAAAACCTCCCAGATGGTATTATCTTTAAAAAGCCTTTCCATTATGGCACTAAACAACTCCAGGCCATAATGGAGAAAAAAAGCGAAATCAAATTTGTGATTAATGCAAATGTAAACTTGCAAAGCAGCAGGCAAGTTGCCCCCTCTGCAACTTGCCCTGAAACAATCGTCGCACTTCTGTCCAGGATAGTGGACAGAGAATGTGCAGAAAGGGTAGTTACACTATGTGACAAGATTAAAGAACAAGATGTGGAGGTTGTGGAGTTGAGACTGGACCAGGAAGAGAGACTAAATTTAAATGAATGCAGTTGTTATTTTGAAGATGATGCATGGCTTGCTGTTGGTGCTAACATTCAGCACTCCACAGAAGCACAAGGGCTTATTGTTCCAGTCTTAGCCGAGTCCGAAGATGAGGAATTCTGGCTTTTCTACTCTATCCAGAATCCATCAAAACTAGTAAAAGCATCCTCTACTTACAAACTAAAAGGGTATTGGCTTGACCAACAAGGCCAATCCAACTACAAATTACTTAACAATCATCAAGATGTTGTTACTATTGCCAATTTGATCAAAAATGGACCCTATGGGCCATTGTATTTCTCGCAGATGATGGAAATTTCAGATGACCAGCATTTTAATATACCTGAAGTATTTAACAATGCAATATTAGCTGCCTTGAGAAGGACCAGTATTATTTAGAATGTAACAATACTGCTGCTTTGTGTGGACAATCACATTTAATGACTAAGAGCCACGAAACAAGAATTAACTGTCCACCAATACAATCTAAAATACAGCATGAAACTCATGAATTCATTATCCAATCAAATCACTGAATTCACCATCTTATAGAGACTATGCTTTATTAATGCCAGTGATTTTGCCCAAAATATAGTTAGACTAGTATATTTTTTTTATGCAGACCAGAACAGGAAATCAACTTAAGTTGTATCAAGACTTCTTAAAATTCTCTTTAACATTAACTTTCATACAAATAAATTTTTTGTACTTTTTTCTGATGAAGTGCCAACCAGTGACATACAGGGAATCCTAAATTATAGTTAAATTTAAATGAAAAAAGAATTGTTAGTAATGGCTAAAAAGGTTTGTTGTGATGTTGTTGTTACTTTGTTGATAATTTTCCGTGATCCAAGTTGCATGTCCACAAATTAATTAATGTAAAATCCTTTTTTTATTTTAAAGTATATTACAAGAAAAAAGCATGAAAATACTCCTGAGGGCCCTAACATGTTGATAATGATATATGTTCAGTGATGTAAACTCGTAAAATCACTAATACTTATTAGAATATACATGTATCATAAGAGTATTCATTTACAGTCTCTGTTAGAATAATGGAGGATTTATCTTCTTAACGAGGCAATCTCTTCTTTTAAACATCTTTGTGCACTAGTGATGAGTACTTTTCAGAATCTTTGGCGATATTGTGTACTTTCGGTAGGTGGTAATCAAAGCGTCGTCCAACCCAGGTACATCCCTGTAGAGGACAATATCTAATGGGCCGCTTTTTTTTGCTGTAAAATATGAAAAATAATTATTATTATTATTATAAAAATGCATTGTGTCAAATGGAAAAATAAATTATTTGAAAATAACATAGCATTAGTATGTACTGAGACAGAATGCTGTGTACAGGAGAGAGAACAAAACAATTAATTGATCTATCTGAAGTGAACTCAATTCTCTAGAACATAAATGGACTAATTATAAAACATGTAATAAATTACTTTTTCCCCTGATCTTCTTTGGCCTTCCCCCTGTTCTTTTCACTCTTCAGCTTCTCGACTTCCTTCTTCGTCAGCTTATGTGCATGCCTCATATGATTGGAAAGATTATTGTATTCTTTGTTGCAAATCTAGACAGACAAAATAGGTAATTTGTGAAAATTGCTTGTAATTGCAAAATGACAGCTGGTTGAGATCATTACGGGTGGGCCCACAATCAACATGTTGCCATTGGAATTATTCTCTGACAGTGTGCAAAGATTGATCTGCACATGTGTATAAATACAGTGTACCATTGTTTTGATGCAAATAATATTCCAGATGCCCATTTACTGTCAGCAGTGTCCTGATAACTAATCCTGTAATATCAGATTGTTTGCTACAGCTGTGGCTAAGAGTTTTTGGAGAATGCTCTATCTTAGCCCCATTGAGATGTGACAATTGGCATAATTATAATATCATTTTTCTTGGTTGATATTCCCAAGGGGGAAGGTCACATCAGGTTGTATCCCTATCTTATGCCCCAACTTGGCCCAGGGCCAGACTGCAACACCAGGAACTCCAATCTGTTCCCCTCTCTTTGTGCATAGTGTCTACATAGGTTTTTATTGTCACCAGCAGACTTACATGTAAAGTTTATCACCCTATCAGAAAAGGCTAAAACATGTAACCATATGCAGAGGTAGTATGTTTTTCTCAGTTAAGTTTATACCACGCTGAGTACAGTATAACTCCAGGCTGGGGTTCAAACCAACACCACAGGCCTGCACTGCAGTCCAGCTCACTATGTAACATTCACTTACAATAAACATTTCCTTTGTTTCAGTGGCATGCCTGTGAACAAGCTATTAGTAGCTAAGTGGATGACCACTATAAATATAGCTGATTTACACTGCTTTTTTTTACCTACTGAGCCAACTGGATGGTGGGGAGATATGAGTTCTTGTAAAGGCTGGCTGAAAAGGGCCCATTGATCCAGGAAAAAGAGAAATAATTATCTTATGATAAAATGCATGCAAGAAATCGTCAGAAAAAAAAGAGTGATAGAACTAAGGTATTGCAAAACATCATAATAACAAGCGTGACACGTATCAAGTACTGAGACTTACCCTTGCCTTTCGCTTTGGCAAATAATTGACTTGCCGTGGCCAAAAGACGGGTTGCACTGTTATTAACATACATTATAATTAGTCTGTACAGGTGAGCTTTATATGCCGGAGCATAATTGCGTTGTGAACTGGACAGTAGAGCGCTTCATACAATGGCAAGCTTACCTTATCCTCCCTATGGTAATGCAACTATCAATGATAAGCCAAAGACGGGGGGGAGGGGGGAGGGGGAATATGACTCCCTGGGCAGTCCCCAAGGTAGGTATTAACGATGGTATGTGATATTCAAAATGAGGGAGATTGACAGAGAGTTTTTCACAACTAAGTAAAATATTAAAATCCCTACCCGCTCCCCCCCCCCCCCCCCCCCGCCCCCTCGCACATTAATAGGCGCATAATTTGCATGTTACATTGATTACAACTCACACTGCACTGGTATTTATAAACTTTTCTCATCACTGGTTTCTTCGGGGGTGGCGGCGTTGGCGAGTCATGGTCATTCAAATGACTCAAAATGTTATGGGCCTCGTTGGACATCTTCATCTTTATCAAGTCCATTGACATTACTGCACCAGTTGACGGTATCGACTCCTGAACGTTAGGGATTCCATGAAAATGGCAAACAAGATTTTCCATTAAACCGAGAAAGTGCCTTCTTTGTGTTAACCCAATATCTTTTGCCACTTTCTTCTCTTGGCGAAATTGAGCAACAAGATCTCTCGGATCGTATCCACTTGTGTAATGGAAATACATAATTCTCGAAGAGTTGAACATCAGCGTTTACAAAGTTTATTGGGCACTCGTTTGGGGAGACCTGGTTCCCAGTCCGTCGGTTAAATATGTGTAATCAGGAGCTTCTGTGTGATGGGCATCCATGCAAACATGATCATAATAATCATCATCATCATTTTTTTAATACCTACCCTTTGCTACCAAACCGTGTAATTTTACCTAATACTTCCTGGTAACTGTATATACCATTTCTGATGTTATGCCATGAATATGAAATAATTATATAATTCCGAGAGAGAGCGATCAAACTCTATACCCTTTCCTTTTTTAACAAAGTGTTGATACCCTAAGAGGTAAACGCCCTAGCATTCGCCAGCCTTCGATTAAGATCTTTCAATTCAGAAATTTAGTTCTTTTTAGATATGCCACAGTTTGCGTCCGTTTACCAATATTGCAATGGTAACTAAAATTATCGGATCATGGCGCCACGTCACCCACGTCTCTCTTTTGACCGCCTGCCCCCCCCCCCCCCCCCCCCACCCTACCTGGACAAAGTAATGTTTCTTTCTATTTTTGCACTTTGGTGGACTGAACAAAAATAATGGCTAGCCATCAATGCAGTGGAGAAGTTTCAGATTCTCGCGACTCGAGGACATCGACATGCACTCATCGATCACTGTATTTGTGTTAATTTCGTTATAAGTATTTGGATTATAAACTGTATAAACTTAATTTCGTTTACCCACCACAGTGCACAGCTATTGTGATATCGTTTAGCAGTTACATAAATTCTCCTTCAGAAATAATCTGTAAAAAAATTCACTTTTTCATATACAGTTTAAAATACCGAAGAGGTATAATTAGGTACGGAAATGTGCTTCTATAACGAAATTTTGTGCTAAACCCGACGGCTGGTTCGGCCGTTAGAAAAGACAAAAAAGAACCTTTTCACAATTTTAAGAAGAAAATAGTCGATGATAACTATTACTAAACATTGGCTTAGTCCAGAGCATTAATATTTTAAGAAATAGTTAGGTATATATCATCCGGCCCGAGTCGGATCTCGTGTGTTACTTGGGGTCGATTTGCTGCTTCGTATACAGTGACGCAGCAGCACATTTACTAGTCAACGAAGTTCAGTAAAGAGGCGGAGTCAGCAATATCCCCGATACGGGCTCCTGCTTCTGTGCATTTAACATCGCAAGTTTGTATTACAAATTAGTACTGACTCCTGGTTTACCAGTTCACTTGAAAATGATATGTTTCTTGCCTGAAATTAAAAAAAATATATTAATTTTCTGCGGTTACTCTGGCACGCGCTAATTTCGTTATACGTGTGTCAATTTCGTTATGGTTTTTCGAAGGGCATTTCCTACTTCAATCTGCTTTCAAACGTGATAGAAATTTTGAATTAATGTTGAAGATATTCGCTAATTCAAGGATTATTTTTGCAACGTATGCAAGACCTAAAACACTTTGAAGACAGAGTTTTTACGAGTACATATTGGTTCGATCGTGTAGCTACGGGATGCGATCCATTGTCATCCAACAATTATTGGTAGAACATAGCCTTTTTTGATGACTGGGTGATGGTAACCATGCAACGCTGCAATAGCATAACATTAGTTGATGAGGATGATCCGGACTGATAATGGTACACTATACAGTACTATGGTATTGTGCCATACTGGCCGGATGATGGTCATGGGATTGCTGTTATCTTCAGTGAAGGCGTGACAGGCTTATTTTGTACGTCATTGGAGTTTCATCTGCTCACTGAGACACTTGAGTAGATGGACACAAATATTCAGTATTAGTAGTGCTACGAAGTAATTTTTATTTTATGCGGTTAAATTCCTGTCCCCGCTCACCCCCCCCCCCCCCCACCCTCGCCATAAAAAGATACTAAACTTTCTTAGTCCTTTCTCTTATGACCTACATGATTCTCTACCCACTAGTGACAGTTTGTATTTCTGCCCAATTTTATGATTATTATGAGTTTTTTTTTTATTTATTATTAAAAACGTTGACCATTCTTTGTTTGCAAGAATTTATCAGGCGAACGCGAGGCGAGTGCGAAGCGCGAATCGCGTGCGAGGGGAGGAGCTAAATTTTTCGCGCTTCTATTCTCGCACGCGACTGGCGCTTCGTGCTCGCCTCGATTTCGCCTCTGTTCGCCTAAAATACGCAAAAAATTATTACAAGCTACTTGATATTTGGCTCATATTACGTAAACTGTCAAAAATCAGATATAACTTTTGCCGTTTGTCGTTCTCGTCGACGCCATACTTAATTCCTCATACAGTACTTAATAATTAATTAATTCTTCAGTTCTTTAATATTTACTTAATTAAGAGACATCAATCAGCCATCAACTTGAATTTTATTCATAATCAGATAGTTCACTGTCTGATGACAGTTCCAACACAAAGGTATCATTGTCCACATCTTCCTCCATCATCGATTCTCCACTTAGCTCATCTGAAGTCTCATCTTGGAGATAGTCTATACCACTCAGATAACCATAGGTTTTTACTACTTGTAGCTCAGCGTGATCAACAGTTTCAGGCGAATCCAAAATTCTATGCCATAAACTAAGCAGCGAGGAAATGTGATTACAATGAATCATCCGTTTCCTTTTTAGGCACGCTATCAATCCTGCATTGAAAGGGGTGTCAGTGACAGGCAGAAGCGAGTCAACTGTTCCGTCTATCAACCTGATTTCGTTTTGGAGAAAAGAAACAAGACGATTCATTTCCTCCTTTAAAAGGTCAAGCTCTTCCTGACACCTGCTCTGTAAGCAAAACTGATCGATTATCTGCCTCCTAATGAGGGCTGGTATCCCCTTCCTGTTGGACTGCAGGGCCGTAAATGCTGCTCCTAGGATCCTTGGCATCTTCATAGAGAATTCCGGGTGAATCATTGGCAAGATACTCATTTACATCAAACAAAGTTTTGTGGATGGACTTCACGACTTTGTCGATCTGCTTTGAGAGCTTTATGGCAATTGCTTGGCCATCTGAAAAGTAAAAAGTGGATAATAACTAACACCGTAATGCAGTAGCAATGTGATTAGATGACTAAACAGAAATGTTTACGACTTGGAGGAGAGTAGCAGTTAAAAGCCACGGAAAACGTAATTTGAAACCACATACACTAAGTAGGCAACAATATGATGACAAAAAAATTTAATGCAGACCACGATCAACAAAGTGTTGTACATGATCCTATTTTTTCATAGCAGCTTCTTCAGTTCATTACCAGCATACTTCCGCTTCAGTTCTATCAAAAAACATCTTTCGGATGCCATGCAATGTAGCTTCAACAGGAGTTCGCTCTTTCTCTTCTGGTAGAGGCGTGATTTAACGGTGACAAACAGACGGGATCCATCGGACCATCTTTCTCTGACGTCATGCTTCTTTTCCATTGCTACTATGGCCTTCTCGTTCCTGTGTACAATGCATATGAGGTAGTGTAAGTTATTGCTTGTTTAAAACTTTTACATCCTAAATTCTGTAGAACCTATTTATTCATGATTTTTTTTTCCTGTAAATCAACTGTAAGGAAACTATTTGCAGATCTGACTTACCGTTTGATTTTCTTTTCAATCTCTTTGACTTTCTCTTGATCTTCATTTTGTACACAGCTCAATTCAGTTCTGAAAATTAAATATCAAATGGTGAAGGTACGTACACATAACGTTCAGTCTAACACTACACCTCTCATACACCTGTTTACTGAAAGTGGTTCCACTTTCATATACCTCATATGCAGTAAGAGTTACATTTTTTAACCGCACTTATTGAAAAATCTTCAATAAATCACTAAAACAAAAAGTCTTCTTTGTTTAGTTTTAATTCACTCAACCAGATCTTCCTACCCTTGGTACATGTATACCTTAACTTATGAAATCCCTACCCTTTCATATACCTAAAGCCTGAGAAAGGTAACCCTTTCGAGCAGAGTCTCCTTAGTATACGACGTTGTACATTCAGAGTACCCCCTCCACAGTATGGCTACATTACCATATGGCTAGCTCCATGAGCGGGCAAGATCAACCAAATCGCGTGGTGTGATTGGCTAGCCGAGCGGGCAAGATGGAGCTATCTTGCCCGTTCGGGACTTCCCACCGTGTCCCGCAAGAAAAATTTCCCCTCAAGCCATATAATAAATCCTTTAGTGATCAAGCTTGTTCGGTCAAGATGGCTAGATATTGGCATCGTTCTTTTTTTGCGAATTTATATTTGTCTCCGTCCATAAACACGCAAAGAAGGTACTTGGCCAATATCCAGCGATCTTGAACTCACACTTGGTCAATAACCCACATATACATGTAAATCATGAATTTAGGACGTGGTATTTCCAGCTACTATATACCTGAGTTTTTTGGATAGGAGAAGCAAGCTGACATATGACTCATCCCACTGCAATAATAATCCTGTAGCACACAAATAATACATAAGTGGAAACAACAACAACAACAACACAAAGACAAACAATGCTTTTCCTTTTGATTATGACTAAATGTTGAGGAACCATGTTCTTTTGGTTTCAATGCTTCCACTTCTTCCTTTTGCCACTCTTGTATCACGGCAGCATCACAACCTAGTTCAGGCAAATACATGAATTACAATAATCATAAAGAATGCCTGTGGTCATTTTTGTGCTGTTCATGCAATGATTAGAACATGAAATGAAATGTCTACCTGGAAGATTTTCAGTGAGTTCCTCAAGCTTTGCAGTGGCATCCTTAAGAAGAGTTTCTGCCCTTGCAAACTTTGCTTTTAGTGTAACACCTACGACATTAACAGTAATCAGAGCTCAATATGTGCCATAAGACATATCAACCTTGACCCACATCTCAGAACACGCAGTACTTAAAAAAATTGCACATAGACACTATGATAGAAAGTACATGTAGGTCTTATCGATTTTACTTTTCAGCAAAGTCCACAGAAGCTACCATGGAGAAAGTTACGTGTGCAATAATATTAAACATTACCAAATTTGAAAAACAAATGTTGGCCATAGTGAAGAAGCCCATCAGTCAAAACGTCTGTTCTTTTGTGAGCACTCATTTCTTTAGTGACAGAGGAAAACCTGCGCAGAAAGGACCATAACCTTTCCACCCCTTCACCATCTGTCAACCCAATTCCCTTGATCCTTCTTGGACTGTACTGGATCTACAGACAATCAAATTGAAGATATAACTTTAACAGCATAGACTTGCCTCACATGGTTAGCTAATTCATGTACTTAACGGTTGATTTTCATTTTACGTGCCTTAAGTTCTAATTTGGGCAAGGTAATCCTCAAGACAAGGCTTTCTGGCAGCAGCCATTCCCAAAGCTGCAGACTTGTTGATGAGTTTAATGGGGCGTTGTCACTAGAATTTTGCTGTTTTAGGTCAATTCTGTGCTCAAATCATTACTTTAAGGCTTTAATCAAAAAAGCTTCTGTAAAGCTACCACAAAGATATCAAATGAATGTTATCAGAGAGGGCTAACCATAGTAAATTTCTTGTCGATTTTTGGAACATGTAGCATCAAAACTTGAAAAAATTGGCTAATTTTTTCAAATTTCAATCCATTTCCATCCACGCCATCTGTAGCGACAGGCAACTGGAAACAGTTTCAGTACCTTCAAATAGTCTTTAATAACAAAACTAGATCAATAGTTTTGGAATTCAATTGTTGCAAAGGCACCTTCTAGCTTTTTACAAAGTTGCCAAAAAGCATGACAATGCCCCTTTAAGGTCACCAAATCAATTTTTTGCAGTATGAGAGCAGGTGAAAATCAATTGTGGCCAGCCATGGAGAAAAGACAAGTGATCACTGAAGGTAATTCCACTGCAATAAAACTGTCCATAAATATTCAATAGAAAAAAATCTATTGTTGAGTTCACATAATTGCTAGTAATTGTGAACCTAAATGGTCATTTAACTAACACTGACCTGTATACTAACCTGGCATGAGGCCTTGTGCCCATAACAGTGAAATATGGGTATGGAAACATCAACTCCTTCCAAAAGGGCTTCCTGAGATGAACACTAACACAAATCATCATGAAAATGAACATTATTAAGTAGCTAGCTATAGTGATGAAATTAATTAATTTTTCACAAGTGAACATGTGATTCTCACCGATACGCAAACAATTTAAGCAATAGCTGTGAGCCAGAGAATTACATTATCATATTATTCACAAAGTTTACATATAATGCCATTCTATGTTGCAATAAATTGGTAGGTAAGGTTAAGTCTACATACGAGCCTACTGTGGCCCACCAAGCCGCAGCTTATCCCGGTTTCCATCGCATGAAGCGACTAAGAGTATTTCTGCTCCCCCCTGGATGGGATGCTAGTCCAACGCAGGGTTACCCCGTCATTAAATTGACCGGTACTCATTTATACACCTGGGTGGTCAGAGAGGCACCATGAGAGTAAAGTATCTTGTCCAAGGACACAACACAATGTTCCCGGCCAGGGCTCAAACCCGGACCGTTCACTCCAGAGTTGACTGCACTATCCATGAGGGCACAGCTTCAGAATCTCATTTAATGCTCTCAACATCCATCGTCAAAACATTAACTTACCCTCAAATGGTTTGCTAATAGACAAGCTATATCATACATGATGATTATGTTGCTTCTGGTGCTCTCATTGAGACTTCTAACCCGTTTAAGCTCATAAACAGAGTATGATATTCTGTTGAATGAAACACATAATTATTATAAAAGAAGTAGTAAACAAAATCTAAGACAAATTGACCATAATAACATTTCAAGTAACTATGACTAAAACCTCCATTTTGTGCTAAGATACACTGTACACAATGGTGATGTTACTACATGAGTGCAAAGAATCATGTAATGAACATGCACTTGCATTGTATATAAAATAATACCAAGTGCCAGCTTGACAAATTCAGAATAATGCTCTGTGTCCTTCATATATCTCTATGATGTAGATGTCATGTACAAGTAACAAGAGCACAATATAATTAACAAGTACAAATATCTCTGTCTATAGTACATTTCCAATAAACTCCTTACCTTTCACCATGCTTATGTTATGGAATCCTTTAGGGAAGTCGTGTCTGCATACCCGCCCAAAGACACCTTTCTCATCAAAGAGTTTGTTTTTTCCCTTTGATCTCAAAGCTGAGAGAACTTCCCCAGCATGGAACTTACTGCAGTTCTATGAAAACAAAATATAAAGACGACTCTATTGAAGTTAAAAGGGCTAAAGGAAACTCGTACAGCTATCACATCAACCCCTTTGCTGTCATGTAAGAGCCCCACAGCAATAAGTACAGACATGCTTATACCTGCTCAATGTCTGCTCCAGCTTTGCCATAATTGTTGACAAAGTTGTCCACATCATCCTGATCCGCAAATAAGAGAGTTCCATGTTTGGGTGTTCCTAAATTATGGCCTTTTTCCTTTTTTCTACAGAGTCCAAAACACCCATCCATGCTTTCAATGAGAACACCATCATCCTGTTTGAAATAGAAAAAAAACTGACATATTACTAACAGCAGAACTAAAAGAAGAGTGCGTCTTGTGTGCTTCAAAATAAGTGATTCCATAAAATTGTGAAATTCTTATAGGCTATTATTTAGAACAAAATTACAATGTACAGTTACCCTTGGACATATTGGGCACCAAGCTCCATTGTATAGGTTTTCGTTGTACTTTGTACAATGTCTGTATTGATACATGAAATACCTTGATGTAAAAAAAAAAATAAACAAACAAAATGTCAATTAGGATTTTCTCATGAGTCAGTAAATTATGCACCTTTGGCAAGCAATGTCTTTGTAAATTAATGCAAATGAAATCTTGACCTCAAGACATACCGGTATACAAGTATCTTTTAATCAAATTATCAGATGTAGGGTATGTTGTGCCTGAACACTGTATGAGAGTAACATATAATAACAATAACAATAACAATAACAAATAATAATAACAAATAATAATAATAATAACAACAATCAACAACAATAATTAATAATAATATATAATAATAATAATAATAATAATAATAATAATAATTATAATAATAATAATAACTTTATTAATGTGTCAGGTAAAATAGCAGTTTCCTACTACGTAAGGACATGTATCTAGATCTACAATGTTAAAAACTAATAGTGCACCAGCCTATTATATAGCCTGTTATATCGAAATATTGTACACTACATAGCAGGTCTGACACTCTCAACCATTCACACATACCTGAATTCTTCAAAGCATTCTGAATTAAGAATACTGTAAATTGAGCTAACCTGAAAAACATTCAACCACAATCAATCAATTAATCAATCAATCAAAAAATACATGCACCTGGTCATGTTTGTAAAAATGTTTTAAAATATGATAATTTCTTCATGCAAACCTACATGTGTTGGTTGTAGTTGAGGATTGAGTTCTGCGATCACTTCCGAGATGTTTAGCAGGGACACTTGGCAATGAAGAAAGACCTTCTCAACAAACTCCATCAGTTTCAAGCTAAATCCTGTGGTGGGATTTGCTGGTGACCCTGGCCAGAACTGGCATTTCAAGAGTGTGACAGCAACTGGCTCACAATCACACACTTGCACATATTTCAGGTGATGATTTCCTGGCATTCATGATATGTAAAAGAGTACAAAAAAATGAACAACCCAAGAAGTAGTAAAAAAAAATAAGATTAAAAAAAACCATTACTAACAGCCTAATACAGTGGAACCCTGTTAATACGACCACCTTCGGACCATGGAAAACTGGTTGTATTAACAGGGTGGTCGTATTAAAAGGGTTCTTTAAATAGGAAAATGATTGACTGAGCTTTTATTCAGGCCAGAATAAAGTGGCCGTAATAACGAGGTGGTCATATTAACAGGGTGGTCGTAAGGCAGGGTTCCACTGTACAGCTTATTAATATGTAGTACTAGTCATGTACAGTAAACTGAGAATGGCTGACAAATAAGATCGGCATACAGGGTAGTAATTAATTTTAGCAACAGCCATAGCAAGTTGTCATCATCATCATCATCATTGCCATTATCATCATCACTTGTATCCAAATGAATTCATGTAATACTGCTGAGCGGCTGGCCATGGTTGACCAGAGAAGCATCTAACTCTGTGATTCTTCAACTGGTAATACACTCTCAGTGGAAGAACGTATTAAACAATAATTAATTTTGGTTATCTGCTAAATTTGCAGCTGCCCCTGACATGTTGAGAATAAGATTAATTAACACATTTCGCGTAAGTAGGAGGAAATATAAAAAGGAACAGTTAAAATCAATAGTGATAGCTTCTAATGAAACTATGAACTGACCTGAGGCATCCAGAAGTCGGAACAGCTTTGCTGTTGAGGTTTTGCACGTGTGGCCATAGGCAACAGTTGCCTCGTCTGGATACAAAGGGACAAACACGCCATCCTATTAAGAACAAGACAGCAAGAGGCAAATAACTACATATGTTACACTAAAAAGTAGCTAGAATTAACTAAATGCAACGGACCAGAACACATTGATAACTTTCATACTGACCTTCCACTGCTCAAGAACATGAAACTTGTTTCGACTCCCATGTAAAGCTCGTGCACATCCAACACAAAAGTACTGGTGAGGGCCACAGTATTCACATCGTGTTGTAGCGATACCTTGTTGGCAGTTTACACAGATCACATTGTCTGGGAGTTGCTGTTCTTCAATGTATGAATTCAGCAATTTTTCCCGTACCTTTTCCCAGTTACTAGAGGTACTCAGAACACGATTTTGCTGTTGAGATGTGGACGGCTGGTTCCCGAGATCATGAAGAGGGACATCTTGTTCTTCTGGATTGTCGATCTCCTTGTCAATTTCCTGCGTACATGTATTCTTTTCAAGCTGCCTCCCAAAATCGACTTTCAGAGGAATGGAAACGGTGGTCTTCTTTCCATCGCGCCCAATATTCTTCACATTTAAGGTAACGGGCTTTAACCGACGCATTTCGTGGCTGATTTACTTGCGATCAAACGTTTTTGGCGAGCACGCAAATAATTAGGACAAAAGAACGTCTACAAACCGAACGCTTATAGCCAGATCAATGCACAACTAGGGCAATGTAGGACGCCATTTTGGGGGGCTTGTTTATAGAACAGTAAAGTGATTTGATTGGTGGAAATGTTTATGAATATTTAATGAGCTACTGGGAAGACTTAGATGATCAGTTGAGATGGCTTGAACCCTGTGATCTAAATTTAGAATATATGGGTGTAAGCCATTTAGATTGTGTAAGCCCTGTGTAAGGAGGGTGATAATTTGGGGCACTGTTTACAATCATAGTTATGGAACTTAGCAAAGGAATTGACGCTAAGGGGGAATGCGACGGCCATAGTGCCCGTGAAATTTTCATTCGAAGCGAGTAACAGTATGGTTAGTAGCGATGACAGTGCGAAGAAAGGTTCATAGTTGTCTCTTATTGAAGAAAGTTTATACATTAATAAAGAATGTGAAAAACAATTGAGATATTAATTGATCAGTTTAATTCTTCTAAATATGTTGCTTTTAGCCGGCTTAAGGGCAAAATCTACCCCTGGGGGTAACCCTACGATGGACTAGCATCCCATACAAGCGGGAAGTGGTGTGGGGGGGGGGGGGGGGGGGAAGTAAAAATTTATACCCCTGGCTGCTCCACGCTACAGAAATAAACCAGATATAACCACAGCCCTGATGGGCCGCTTGACTCGTATGCAGACTCTTTCATGTAAAATCGTTATAGGCCTTAAAATTCCACATTTACAATAGAGGCAGTCATTTTTGCCTAAACAACAAGTACATCAATGAGAAAGGTAACTGCTTGAGTTAAACACATCAGCATTGACAAAAACCTTCAGCTTTTCCTTCATTCCTTCATATTTTTCCATCTTCCATTTTGCAGAAATTTCACTGTTTATAACATTATTTCACTGAACCTAAGATATACCATTGTAATATTTTGGTTTTCACGCAGCACATACAACTCACAATTTCCTTTTTCCAATTCTGAAGTATTTACTATCATAAATGCAACCCTGTTACGCTTCCTAAAGCGTCTTGTTTCGTTTGCAGCCGCGAGAATCGACATTTTTTTGTGAAGACTGCAAATTGGCCTCCCCTCTAAGTTTTTTCAGGGGCTTTAGACCTCGTCTACTGGACACAAAAACGAGGCCAGGTCATTTTTGCTCTCTTATGTGGCTTCTTTGGTTCTGTAAGACGTTTTGATCAAGGTTTTCTTTGAACCGGTTTTCACTCTGATTGCATTCGTCAAGAAAGGGAATGCATTCCCAGTGCAGACTGGACTGAGATTTTTTGACCTCAGGCGAAAAAGAATTACATCATCGCAATTAAGCACGTGTATACGAGACGATCTGCGTTTTCGGTCGTTCACGATTGCTCGTTTGTGGTAGTTTTGATTCTGGACCGTGTGTGGCCTGTTTGGTTAGGATGCGAGATGAAGTGCTTTTGTTGTAAGTTAGAATAGCAGGTTAATGCTTCACTGTCAAAGTTTAAAGGAAACCCGAGTATCGACACCTGCCGAAAATCGCATTGGAAATTCGTCTGTGAGTGAAGGATTTGACCAGCTCGAAACACACCAGTGATTTTGCGCGCGTTGGCGAAAATGACGCCAATGTTTATAAACAGATATCTTCGCTTGACAGTGGGAACAGCCATATTTCATTGGCTACAAATTCATTACGTTTGTTGATTTAAATAGTTCTAGTGGCCGCAAATAGTATCCAGCGAAGGTCAAAATTGAATCGATATGCTGACTATTTTAATTTATCAGAGCGGAAATAATAATTGTTGCCAATCGCACGGATAAACCGACACGCGAGTGCAAATGTTACATACTTGATGTAACACAAGTATTCGTTTTGAAAAAAATTGGCCTTAATGTTAAAACGTTACCTTTAAAAGTGAAACTGAGATGTTTAGCATGACTTTTAAAGACAAATGTTCCATTAAACTTGTGAGTTTACCGAAACTACCAAAGGTCATCAAATCATAGTAAACCTGGAGTTCAGTAGATGGGACGTGGCTTGCTGACCATGAAACAAAGACTGAAATCAAATAATCCACAGAACAATAGTGGACTTTGCTAGTATGTCATATCTGTTCGCAAAACAGACAATTATTATCACAGGCGCCGCAGAACGCACTCCTAATCTTTGATGACTGCTAGTATATAAATTGAGCCAAGCCTAAAAGCGAAGCTCTACGGTTATTATATCTTGTCTAGTTTTGGCCCCAAATTGTACCGCATCCGGGCTGGATTACATTGTATTCCAAATGAGAAAAGCTAACCATTAAATTAAAAAGGCTTTTGGGCTGAATTGTACACACTAAATAAATCGACGCGTGATAAGAAGAGAGGAGTGTTTTTCAGTATTGAACACATTCCTTGTGTGTCTGGCCCCACGCATGTCATGTCAACTTGCTTGAACGTTTTCTATAGGATTGCTGATAAGCAGAGCTTTATGACGAGCGGCCACTAGTAGCCTTCTTCCGATGCCCGCGCTACTAGCGGCTCGCGGCGTCGTTGCTCACTCGTCACGCTCGCAGTCACGCCCGCACGCTTACTATTTTTGCGTTTTTTCCCCAGGGATTTTTGCCGAAGTGAGAGACTGCTCCTGCAATATAAATGACGTGATAATGAAAACGAAAATTGAGCCCTAATTCATGGGCAGATTTCAGGAGAACCGGAGAGACCAACCCCCTCCTCCCGTCACGAATTTTTCGTGATTGACTTTTTCAGTCAGCAAGTTTCCAATCCAGTCTCTTCTATTAACCATGATTTTAGCCTTGCCAGGGTTTTGAGGTCTCTAGTGATTTTTCCTCTTTATTGCTGCGGGTCGCGGGTCGTTTTAAAAGAGAGACTGTATGAGACGAAAGACCAAAGATCTAAGACCGAAGGCCCCTCTGAATATCAAAAACGGAGACCTAAGACTTAATCAACATGTGTGCTTTTTGCAATTAAAACTTTTGTGCTTGTCAAGATTTGACTCCTAAATGTTCGACCGATGAATCTTCGATATATCCTGTTCGGACATGTGACACTCTCACTGTTCAGAATGTCAAAACTGGGTCGAGGACGACAAATTAGTAAACGCCTCAAGACGATTTAACAGAAAATCAAGTTCAACTGGCTTTGTTTGGAAACGACGGGATGGTTTAGAAATGCTCTGCAGGATGTGCATAGAACTTTTCCATCCACTACATTTTGTCGAAGTTATGCATTAAAACTATGCTGGATTTTCTGTATCGGATTTAACTGGTCATCATTTCATGTGTTTATAACTTTTCCCAAATCTCTATGCTTATCACAGTAAGCTATTTGTCTTCATTTGAAAACTGTAAAAATGATTCCTTTTGATCAGTTCTTGCAGGAGTTATCTTTTTTCAAGTAAGCCCTGGCATAGAATAGCAGGTGCCAGATTTATTCAGTTGGTGTCCATAATAAAAATGTATACTTTACCATGGTTTGGAATTAAATCTTAAAGGGGCTCAGTCACGGTTAAATGGTTTGAAAAGTTTAGCTAAACTTTTCAAATTCGTTGTTTGTAATCCGTGTCAATCTTCTCCATCCTTAACCATCCTTGTTCCTTTATGGTTTATTATTATCTCTTTGATGTTTTTCTATCTTTATAAAGTGTTATTTTCAGCTAGGTTTCCTTCAATTTAACGGTAATTTTGTCGATGCTCAAAATAACTCAAAATACCGTGACTGAGCCCCTTTAAGCACGAAAAAAGTTTGAAAACTGGTGTGTTTTTAGGTAAGTATCCCCTTAAACCATATTCATGAACAACCTCGTTCCCAGGGCTTTTTCCCAAGCTTGGGAGCGGGGCGAGAAAAGCCAGGGAAAAGGCTCTGGGAACGAGATTGATTCGTGAATACGATCTTTAAAACTGCACAGTGGTGGTGGAGTTACAATAGCCCTTTTCACGGTTAGCTTTTCTCATTTGCATTACAATGAATTCTAGCATGTATGTGAGGCAATTTCGGGCTATTTTGCAGTTTTAGCCCGAAATTGCCTCGCATCCACGTTGGATTACATTGTAACGCAAATGAGAAAAATTAACCGTGAAATGGGCTATTGCGCCTTCTCGCTTACATCTGTTATATTATTAAATAAACTCATTCTCTGGTCTCATGCCTTTACGGCCGGTTTGCTTCTCCGAAATGGCCGCCGCGAACTATCTAGGGTATAGCGAGCACAAACGCCTCCATTCACGGTTTTGTTGTTTGTAATCCGTGTCAATCTTCTTCATCCTTAATTTTTATTATTATCGTACTGATGTTTTTCTATCTTTGTAAAGTATTATTTCAGGTTTCCTTCAATTTAAACGGTAATTTCGTCGTTGTTTAAAATAACTCAAAATACCGCGCCACGGTACCACGGTATTGCGCAATAAGAAGCTGTCGGCGTGGCAATTTTCCCCTTTCGTAAACAAGCGATGCCATTTTCGCAACACTTAGAAACTTTTTTAACTCTCAACAAATTTTCTCTGTACTAAATTAAGGAAAAAGGAAACATATAAGTAAGCCACCTAGCATCGAACCTGGAACCTCTGTTTCCTAACATCCCTCTTATACCACTACACTACCAGGCTCATCCCCTAAATTTCCGCAAATTTTAATTGTAAAATCTGACTTTCTTAAATACTAATGATAGACCTGGCCCAACCTACAAATAAAAGCTAACCGCAAGCAAACCAGTGTGAATATGAACTATAAAGCATTTGGTGAGTGCGTTTTACTCCATCAAAAAAAATAACCAGTTTCTACTTTGTTTAGCCCAGAACTGTAGCAGATATGGGATCGCTTGTTTACGAAAGGGAAATAGGCGTCGGCCTGCAGTTGGTGAGTGCTTTGATTTTATGTATTAAAATGGACTTCATCATAACCAAATTAAACTTGCCATCGAGACCTTCCCGATGAAGTTTAAACGGATGAATGAAGTGGTACTCGTTATGTGGAAAGTAAAGATACCAGAAAAACCTGCTATCACTCACCCGAGGATCACCTACATCTCCTGGAATGTAATATCCAGGAAAACGCGCAATGTTCTCATTTCGTTCTAAAAGGCGATATATAGTTGGCACAGTGATTTCAAGGAATACTTTTTGTTTATAAAACGTTTCTGAAAGAGTTGAAAACGCTGCGGCGTGCTTTTGGGGAACATACAAAACGTCTGAGCGACCGCCAAAGCATAGCCGTATTCCATTACCATTCTTCACAAGAGTATTTATAAGCTGTTTTCCGTTGAGTTTCTCCTTCTTAAAGCTCATTTTCTCCACATCTTCTAGAGCTCTTCGGCAGTTGCTCAAACCGTACACAGAATTCCACCATGACCAGGAGTTTCTTGCAGGTCCGCTTGCTGGACTGGTGATAGGAATGTATGAGTCCCAAAACCTTTCCCGGTCAAAATCCGGGAAGTTCCAATATTTCAGTACGACGTCATCGCTGATGTAAAAATATCCGTTATACCCCGGATGTTGCCGTATTGCTCGGCCAAGACACTCGTAACCGAGGTAACCTTTGATGATATCGACCGTGAGAATGTCTGGGGGAGCTGTATTGTGGGGCGGACCGCAGAATAACAGATGAGGGAAAGCAGGTTTATACAGAGCAACCAGGTCAGGTATGCTATCGTACATTGGATAATTGAAGACAATAACAAGCAAGATGTCTTTGAAGGCGTTTTTTAAACAAGGCCTGGAATCTTCTTTGTTAGACTGATGGTTGTTGTTTGATGCACCTGTACTTATGACTCGGTTACTGGAGGTGGGTTGACAGGAGTACTTCTTGGTAGAACTGAATTTATGATTCTGTTACTGGGAGGTACTTTCACTGGAGTACTTCTTGTAAAAGTGAAGCCTTCAGATGAAGAATTGAAAAAAAAGATGAAAAACATAATTGCAGACGAAAAAAATGTTCAATACAAGCGATCATAGGTTATTTAAAAGCTTACCCCCATCGCCAGCTATCAATCGGATAGTATATAGCGGAATGCCCGAGCTATGGTGAAATCTGTTTTTATTTCTGACTGAAATTGTGCTGGTTTTCATTTTACGGATCTTACCGTGTTATAGCGAGAATCACCGTTACGTCACCAATTGTCATTAATTGCCAACCAGAGGTTTATTCTCTGTCGAAACAAAGGATTCTTTTCTTCTGTGGTTGGCAAAATTTAAATATCAAAAGATTTGATTGTACACAGTGAGTATCGCTTTTATGTCAGTTTGGGCTGTGGATTTTGTTGCTTATTCAGTCGCCTTTGTTGCAATACAAGCATTTTCAGTCTGTTAGTTGGAACTTAGTTGGAGGAGTTGCTTGCTTTCTTCTTGCTTTAATTTTTTAATAGACTTTCTGAAAAGTCCTTCGCCTTGTTTATTCAGTACCCGCCGGACCTCTCACGACTTCGTCGCAAATTTCTGTTTCGTAAACGGTCGATGTCTTTTGGCGACACTTAAAAATATTTTTTAACTGTGAACGAATTTTTCTCTACTAAATTAAAGAAAAAGGAAAATTTGCAATTAACCATCTAGTATCGAACCCGAAACGTCTGTTTCCTGACATCCCTCTTATACCACTACACTACCAGGTTGATCCGCCAAATCTCCCAAAATTTAATTATAAAACCTGACATTCGTTAAACATTAATAATAGAGTTGCCCCAAACATCAAATAAGAGCTAACCGCAAGCAAACCAGTGTGAATATGAACAATTTTAATTGTTCATAAAAGCATTTGGTGAGTGCATGTTACTCCATCAACAAATTATAACCAGTTTCTACCTTGTCCGGGCCTAAACTAAAGCAGATATGGCATCGTTTATTCTGAAAGGCTTGGTTACCAAAGCCGCTTCGCGGCTTACTTTATTCTACCCTGAAATTCATAAGGTCGATGAACTTGTGGCAAGTCTAATTTTTTAACGCAAATTTTTTTTTTCTAGTCGGTAGCTTCGCAACCTTTGGCCAGTTTTTGTAAATATTGTTCCCCAGAAATTTTACAACACGTGTTCGTAAGCCAAACAAAAGTGTAGAAGTGCCAGTACAGTACTACCCAACGCCCCAGTTTTCAAAAAAATATATAAGCTTATATGCCATGCCATAGAAAATAGAGCCGTTTTATACTTAAACAATAGAGCCTCATCTAAATGAGAGGAGGGCTGGGAGAATTCGAGACAGTTATGAAAACTCGCGACGTAGTTGAGGGTTTGCATTTTTTATAAATAATATATGGAAGTTAAACTAATCACGACGGCAACGGGAACGGGAACGTCGCCAAACAAAGACTTAATGAGCAGAACAATAGCTGTGCACGTGCGTTATAAATCTTTGTACATTTCTTTGCCGTCCTCTGCAAAACAACAACGTGAAATGACTAAATTCTGCGTATTTTGGAGAACGAGAACGGCGGTGACTAATTTTTCATATTTCATTTGAAATTCAACGCTGGCATTGCATATTTACCTTGAGTATTAAGTTCTGAGAGCAATAGGCGCACTGAACCTTTCAATCATGTGCTGCGCGTATGCCGCTTTGATTATGTTAGCCACTCATTTGCATAAGGCATGACATTGGAAAAACTCATGCAAAACTTTCTTGTAGTATATATATATCTTATTTTGTAGTATAATATGTATATCTTATCTTGCAGATCATAGTTTTATGCATGAGTTGTACGTATTTGACGAGCCCGTTGGGCGAGTGAAAATACTAGCAAAGAGCAAAACTATAAAATGATACCACACACCCAAACAGCACGATAAGAGATTTACTACACAACTGCTGTAGTCAATAAATTTATCCATGGATAAGGAAGATTGTGACAGTTCTGTGTGCGCGCCGACCTGCACGGCCAACAGGTTTTCTACTGTACTGAAAACAGTACAATATCGCTGTTAATCATAAAAATTACAATTTCCTCAATTGTGATATGTTTTAAAAAAACTCCTATTTTCACTAATTCACTAGCCAAGTTGTTGTCGGACAGTTTGTTATTCGACAGTTTGTTATTAGATAGTTTCTTACTGGACAGTTCAATAAGCCAATCACTTTCAAAGCTGTAGTTTTAATCAACCAATCATATTCAAAGTTGTGAATTACGCGCGTGGCGTGCACTTGGTTTTGTTTTTTGAAGCCTAATTACCAGTAAGGGGCGCGATAGCCATTTAGAATGCTCACGTCTCCTTTGCCAGTTCTATAATGTAAATTTTCCCTTTCTTTCGTTACTTGGCTATTCTTTTCTTTCTCGGAAATTGTAATTTTTATGATTAATAAGACTTTGTGTCGTCCAATTCAGTCCGTAATCGCACTCGTGATAAACAAGTCGGACTTCCACTGTGTGGGTCGTCCGATTTTGTTATCACTCGTATGCTTACAGAACGTATTGGACTCCACTCAGTCGTATTACCATTACATATTTGTACTGTTTACTTGGACGGTGTTTGGCTGCAGTTGGATAATAACATGGAATATTCCACTTGTCACTTGTGTCTTCCTGACATGAGAAAACACAAGTGACTCGTGAGTTAAGAAACCACGGCTGCGACGCCGCGGAAGACAACGTCGATTAAAAAAAATGAACTTATATTTTACCTACGAATCTCGCGATACCCTAAAGTCATTTAGTTTTTCACTGCAAAATATATCTCGAAATTGAATATAGAACGCGGCCTTAAAATTCGGAGTATAAATTTTAAAAAGTAGCCGTTGTCGTTCACCACGTTGCCCAGACAATGCAGAATTTGGTAAGTTTACATTGTCTTTCATTTGCAGAGGACGGCAAAGAAATGTACCAAGAATTAAAACGCACGTGTACAGCGATTGTTATGCTCATCAAAACTCTTATTTTATTTACCGACTTTACCGTTGCCGTTGCCGTTGAGGTTTTCTTAAACTCTCATGGTGTATCCCGAGAGAGCGGAGCATAACTAGTAAGTAATGGGCCACAAAGTTTTGTGATAATTCAATACGTTTTTTTTTTAATTATTTGAGGAGGCGACGTGGCCGAGTGGTTGGGACGCCACACTTCAAATTGCGAGTTCTGATCTAGCTTATGCTGTTCTCGGTGGTGTGGCCGTTCACTTAACTCCCCGGTCACGCATTTAAGTCAATAAATTTCTTCTTAATTAACTATATCAACCTTACCTGAATACATGATTAGTATTACAAGAGCGATTATGCAAGTAACATACAGTTGATATCGGCTTGGCGTGGTCTTCTGTCAGGAAAACAACAAAACATTAACCCTTTCAATCTCTATCTAATACAACCAGACATAACCCAAACTGCTGCGTGATTTGTAATATAAATACGTACAAGTTTGCTGTAATTACTACTTGAAAGTGTAAACTGACTAAAACAATTTAATTATCAGCGATTTCGTGATCATGAAGATATTAGGGACCTCAAGCAAACTACGATGACACGCCATTGGCTTTGCACGTGCGTTATAAGTTTTTGCACATTTTCTTTGCTGTCCTCCACAAAACAACAACATGAAGTGAATGAGTTCCGCGTATTTTGGAGAACATCAATGACGGCGCGGCTCATTTTTAGCATTTTCATTTGGAATTGAACGCTGGGATTGTGTCATTTAGCTCGAGCAAGTTCTGAGAACGGTGGTCACACTCAATAAATTACGACAACTGCGAAATTCGAAAGTAAGATATAAATTCGTTTTTAACTGCATGGTCGTTGTCGGGGTGGCCTTCGTAGGCATTGCTTAAGTCCCTAGTAATCCTCTTATGAAACCACGTATACAGTGCCTTTTAGCGTTTTTAAAAGAATGAATTTTTGTGTGTTGTAGTTATTGTTATCGCTTCAGTTCTGGACAAATTAAGTAATAAATAAGGTTTTTTCCATGATTAGAAGGCAAGCATAACGGAATAATTATGGTTACAGGAAATAAAGACAAAAAACTGTATTTGGATCTCTACAAAAAATTCAGCGGCATTCTGAACTGAACTTCGCGTTTTCCTCAGTATTGCCAAACGTATTGAAACAATTTATGACTTTTATTTCGACAGCTCCTCTTTTTTTGATAATTTGTCGCTTTTTTCTGAAAAAATTGGCTATTATTTTAAAATTAAATCAAGTGGAATTGTTTTACAAGCTATTGGAGTGAAGTATTCGACAAGGTTGCAAAATCTCGATAACTGTTTCGAACACCAATGTTCACTTATGGACTATTATTACCGACAAGAACATCGGCCACCAGCCTTTAAGACGATAGGTGTTTGTCTAAATAACAGCAAAACATGTTCTCGTATATTTCGTAGAACGAATCGTTAAGATTGTACGGTTAACGTACCTTTGTAGCGTCCATGAGTCGATCTTCCGGCTGACCACACTCGGACTCCTTAGCCGAATAACAGCTTTTTTCACTTGCAGCTGTTCTAATATTCGACTCTGGGTCATTAGCTCGCATACCACATGCAAATAAGTTCCTCAGTCGAGATATAAACAATATAGATTCAACATATTACTATGGCACGAGAATATGCTAGGATATTTGTCCGCGAACATTATCTGTTCCGAGAGGCGAACAATTTCCGAGAGCGTAGCTCGAGAAGCTGCAGTAGCTTGCTATAGATGTGCATTAACTGTAATATGTGGAGTAGCTGCAACCTGCAAATGTAAAAGTGTGCGCATATCTAGAAAACGCATAAGCCCACTACGTATTGACAATTTAAATGAATTTGACCCTAGTGGTTAAATCTGAAAAGGATCTTGGGGTTATGATTGCAAATGACTCCTCTTGGAAGGAGCACATAGCTACGATCGCTGCAGCTAAGGTTAATAGGATGTTGGGTTTCTAATGAGACAATGCGGGGGGT
>JAHPZR010002664.1:42500-68561 GCA_019787425.1 Platygyra sinensis
TGGTGGCAAATTCCAATAGCTTGCGTAAAGCAACCCTGGGTAAAGCCGGAAGATCAGCAAGAGTATACAATTTGTCAAGACAAATGGACAAATGTCTGGTGTTCCCTTGAGTGGCACATTCGTAAATAGGGAGCAGACGTCTAAAGAGCACACTATTCCATTGTTATGCTTATACTTTTTTGACCCAATCCGCGAAACTAAAAGAGATAAAGTTTTGAACAACGAATAGATTTATACTAGAACAATCAGATTATTCGCTCTCGATTTCTATGCGTGATACGCGATATAAATCTCGAGCTCATAATCTAATTGTTTCATAGAAACACTCGTGAAAGTTTGGGAAAACTCGAAAAATCTGTGGAAACACTCGCCGGCGGCTCGTGTTTCCAAAGCATTTCATGACTGCAGCTCCACCACGCAGCATGGGCAACATGAGCAAAAAACCATTAGGTTTATTTTCATTGGCGGCTTAGGCCGAGCACCAGTAACGATAACGATACGTTATACTACAACCTATTACAAGATCTGAGTATATGGCATAAAACAATTAGCCGGAGCTTAGCGACTGTTTACACAGATACTTCTGTCAGACGTACGGAGGCCAGAAAAAACCAGCTGCCGGGAAAAAAAAATCCCTGTTAAGAAAATTAATAGTCGACTGGAAATCTGGGTAGGAACCATGGCTCGCAAGCTCTAAATAGCCCATTCTACGAGGCTACAAAATTCAAACTCATCTACTTACGTCGACTAAAAGAACGTTATACTTAGAAATAAATTTCCAATAAAAAAGAAAATATCGAAGGTCAAAGGAGGAGTTGGCCTAGAATGACTATCCCACGTGCTACAAATCCCTTATATAGTCCTTCTTGACAAACCATAATGCACTACGACTGGACTAGTTCCAGTCGCCACTGCTCCAGTGCCGCAGAAATATTTCATTTCCGGCTAATTCTTATACACTCAAACAAATACCATTTCTCCCAAACTTTCACTCGTGTTTCTGTAACGCGATAGAAACACTGTGAATGTTTTCTTTTTCTTGAATATAGATTCACCCAAGTCTAAAAGGAGATCGAGCTCCTGATTGCAATAATAAACCATAAAGAAAAAAGAGGATCGACTTGTTTTTTCTTGGATCGGAAACTAATAAAAAATTGATCAATTGTGACCATGTTATTGTTTTAGCTATTTGTTTTCAAAACAACTGGTCACCAACCTAGTTCCCAAGGTCTCTCATCTAACCGCCCTCTGAGGCGAGCGAGGAAAGATGAGAGACTCCGGGAACGAGGTTGACTGGTCACAACATCAAATGGGACCATTTTGACAGTTTGGCGTCCGGCAAAACCGGCTGACTTCTACTGTAAGGTTAAGAAGTCCTTGTTTATTCAAAAGTTGAAGCCAGCATTGAATGTCAATGTAAGCAGTGTAAAGCTTCTTCATTATTAGAAAAGCTTTTCCATTGTGTCACTTTTACAGAGGCGCGGTGGCCTCATGGGGACATTGTGTTGTGTTCTTGGGCAAGACACTTTACTCTCAGTGCCTCTCTCCACCCAGGTGTGTAAAAAGGTACCAGGTGGATTTAATGCTGGGGGTAACCCTGTGATGGACTAGCATCCCATCCAGGGGGGAGTAGAAATACTCCCAGTCGCTTCATGCTACAGAAACCGGGATAAGCTCCGGCCTGATGGGCCACTTGGCTCGTATGCAGACTTACTTTACCACTTTACAGACAGTTTCCTTACTTTCTACTTCAGATGTTTTCTGTCTAGGTTCCAGACCTCCATTGATATAGTATAAATAGCTTTTCAAAACATTTTTCACGGTTATACTTCAGTAAATGTGTGTTGACTAGCATACGAAAAGTCAAGCTCATGCATAAAATGCGTGATTTTAAAATGTTTATCACCGTTGTTTGTGTTAAAGCTGACGAGACGATTGTGCAAAGAATATGTCGCTAGGGGTAAATTTGCGCCGACATTTAACACTTGGTGAATTTTGTTTTCCGAGCATGAGATTCGAGGGAAATAAAATTCGCTGTTCCCCAAGGGACCAGTCATTAAGTGATTTTGAAAAACAGCAACATCAGGCCACCTCTGATCACGTACAACAGCGGTCAACATTTCGCGGGTAATGTGAACCAAAAAGATGCCACTTGCAAGACGAACAGACAAGCATGGCCTGCAATGATTTCAGTGGAACCTTCCGTAAGCGACCAGCTCAAATGTCCATCTTAACTGGTCGCTTACTGAAGGTGCAAGCCTACATGACCCTACACCATACATGCCTCATTAGCATATGGTAACTGCAGAGACTTACCCATATTTTAAATCCCTTACTCGTTTCAAAAGTCAATTTCGAGAAGAAAAAAAAAAAAAATAAACAGTACTTCCCATTGAAAAAAATTTCCATCTTTTGTTCTACCTAGGAATGTGATAATGTTGCAATACCTTATTATCCAATTTCCATTCTATACTAAATCTGTCCAATGGTCGCTTACGGGAGCGACCATTGGTCCATAAACACAGAAAAAAAGAACTTCGCTAGTAACCCATATATCTTGCACATCCGGGATTTCCTGTTGTCCCACAAAAAGTACTTTTTACGATAACTACAGAAATTCACGCGTGCTCATTGGCTAATTTTTATTGTCAATATGCAGACAGACACAAATTTAAAATTCATGCGATGCGTCTGCGAGCGAGAGCGGGCAATTCGACAATTTGTCATCGTAAAAAACAAATTGATGTCAGTTTTTAATGCGTCTGTCCTGTTATTGACAATGAATTGTCATAACATTGTCAAAGTAGTCTGCAGATCCACAGCTACTTTGACAATGTTATGACGAAATTGATGATCAATAACAGGACAGACGCATAAAAAACTGACTTCAATTTGTTAAATTTTCCACATAACAAATCCTTTATTGACCAAGCTTGTTCGGTTAAGATGGCTGGATATTGGCCTCATTCTTTTCTTGCATCTAAGGACATCAGCTCTGTCTCGGTCCTTTAACATGCAAAAAGAGAACTTGGTGGATATTCAGCCTTCTTAACCTCATCTTTGGTCAGTAACTCAAAAGAATTATCAAGAGAGGTCTTTGTCGGAAAATCTCAAACCGACTTCTTGCTGTATTGACCAAGTGATAGAAAGGTCCATGCAACAAGACCAAAGTTTGAGATTTTCCTGTGAACAAGAAACATTTGAGGTCAATAAGTACCGGTATATCTGGCATTGTCTGGGCAAAGATGATTGAAAAGCAAGTGGTCAAGTAAGACGACAATACAAAAGTTGATTGAAGTTGTGATGGCTTAAAATACTTTGTTTTTCACTTTCTTCTTGAAATTTTAGTCCATCAAGGTTATAAAATGTGCTCTCAGAGTGTTCATTGTATTAAATGCAATAGTTTTGAATTATCTTTTGATCTCTTTTTGAGACGTACTGTAGGGCATCACATTAACAACAATTTAAAACTTCTGTCGGAATTGCACCAGAATGTAGCTTTGAAATAGCCATCCAGAGCATGTTATCTATTGGGTACAATAGCTTTATACACTAGTAAATAGCAACACTTGAAGATTGAGAAGGCCAGAAAAAAAGAACAGAAATCAAGTTTTTCAGTAGACTTCCACCACAACAGCAAAGACAATATCATACTGAAGTTGTTTATTGTGAAAGGAACCCCTCCTAAAATAAGCACGATATGGCAGCTATACATGACAGGTGTCGCTTGTACAATACACCAACCAGACTTCAATTTACTCGACCACTAAAATTTTTATTGTTCTGATTCTAAGCATTTCCACGTAGCAAAAGATTGTTGCCGTTTCCCGGTGCATATAACTAGTTTATACGGATGTTACTCTAACGTCAAGATTATACAAATACGAAATCACTGTTTGAATGATGGACATCCTTCAAACAGTGATTTTCTGTAGGTTCCTTCACCCAACTTGTCTTGAGTAATATAAAGTCAAAGATCAATTGTTCCGCACAGGAAGCATAAGCCGAGACTTGCAGCTGTCACTCATGGTGCCTTTACACCAACCACTTTCTTGCCTCCCTGTCAAAAATAAAAACAATGTTTCTCACACACTGCAACTGATTCTTCATGAATACTCGAGCACAACCCCTGTATATTCAGGTCCCATTTACACCGTGTCACAAAATTTGAAAACCAAAGTGCATCAAATATTTTGTCCACAGGATGCCAGAGGAATTTGACAAAGCAAAAACCATTTTGCATTTGAGTTTGAATAAAACTCGAGCGGAGGAGTATCACAACTATTGCAACATTATAGATCTCGAAAAGCTATGTTGTAAAGTTTTTTTTCCATTCATTCAAAATGTAAACATGATATTTTCAAATTTCTCTGGCTGAAAAATGTTTTCAAAAAGCTCAGTTTTCACAACAGATTCGTGTGCACAAAGGGCCTAACTGGAAAAAGAAACATCCATTTTCAAATTCCTACAGCAAAGTGAGTACAGGGTCTTAATACCAAGCTCAAAATGTAAATTCTCCTTATGATAGCCATGCATTTCTGAGAATTTGGTGTTATATCAAGGCTATATTCAACTGTTGGTGATTTTCTTTATTCTTCTCAGCTCTTCCAACTTAACACTTTATTCATATTATAAGGAGAAAACTACATATTGATCTCCGCGGGAATTAAAAGGCCATAGAAAATTACAAAATTTTAGCCCAAATTAAGGTGGCCGAACACAGTTTTTGTGCGAGCTTTTGCTAATACAATTCAGCACGTGCACAAGGATTTCAAAAAACCAAACATGCCGTCAATAGAGCGATCATTTTATTTACTCAACACCCGCACTATCTGTTAGTTTTCTCTATGATTGAACACGGTGTATTGATGGCTTTGGTCTTTTATTACAAAGAAAAGGTAACAATGCAAAGAACCCAGCAATTTTCAGCGTTCGTTTGTTTACCGAAAGAACCAAGTTAAATGCAACACGTGAAGTTGCTCGAAAAATTGAGACCGACTGCATTAGCAGAAACATGCCGATTTCTAATGATCCAGTCGTTAGAATTTCATGTAATTTGGCAAAAAATGGTTCAGAAACCATGTGAATGAACTACCACGAAAAATCCGAATTTTGACATACACTGTAGGGAATTTTTAATAATACCGAGAACGATTAACGGCGAATTACGGAAATCACCTATGTCACAATTATATAAGAACAGTGTTGACAGAAGCAATTTAGAGTCAATTTGTAGTGGGCAAACGATGAAAACAATCTAACGCCTGGATTTTTTTTAAATGAACAAAAACCATTTTTCAAGCCTTGTTTTTAACTAGCCTCATTGCCATGGCAACAGCACACACCCTAGCCAAAATGAGAGAATAAATACTTCTGTAATTAACCTTCACTCTTGCAAAAAACAGGTGCCAAAGCATAAATAGTTAAAAAGTTATGGTGAATTAAGGATAGGCACTTAAAAACTGTGTTCAGCCACCTTAAAGAACTGTCAAGTCTGAAAAACAGAAAAAGTTTGGGCTGCAGTTAACGAATACGCCCTTCCAGCCAGACCAAAAACATTAAAAGGTGATGAAGACATGCTAAACCATTCAAATGAAAGTTATCATTCAGTTCTTTCGCGTGGTACTGTTTATTATGCTGTACAAGGTGGTTCTATTAAACTTTCAAGTCTGTGGATGAAACCCTAGTGGGCGACCATTTAAATGAAAGATTTTAAGCAGTACTTTCATGTGGTTCTGTTTATTATGCTGTAAAAGGTAGTTCTAACTTTCAAGTCTGTGGATGAAACTCTAGTGTATGACCATTCAAATGACAGCTATTGAGCAGTACTTTCATGTGGTACTGTGTATTATGCTGTACACGCTTGTTCTAACTTTTAAGTCTGTACCACTTTCATGTGGTACAGTTTATTATGAAGCCATTGAGTAGAAATGGACAAAATGGGAAAAGTTTCTACTTTCATGTGGTACTGTTTCTCATACTGTACAAGGTCGTCCTAACTTTCAAGTCTGTGGATGAAGCTCTAGTGTGTAACCATTCAAATAAAAGCTATCGAGCAGTACTTTCATGTGGTACAGTTTATTATCCTGTACAAGGTAGTTCTAACTTTTAAGTCTGTGATCAGTTGAAACCCTAGAGTGTGACCATTCAAATGAAAGCTACATTGTATTAAGCACTACTGTCATGTGGTACTGTTTATTATGCTGTACAAGGTGGTTCTAACTTTTAAGTCTGTGGATGAAACCCTAGTGTATGACCATCCAAATGAAAGCTATCAAACATTGGTATGTGGTATCATATGCCTGACATTTTGCATAGTGAGTACCTCTTACTAACTACATGAACTTCAAGATCAGTACTGTAATGATAAACAAACCATGTTTTTCCCTTCAGATTAATTAGTGGCTCAAGCATGCAGATCACAAAAACAGACAGAGGGAAACAAGGTTCTGTGACTTTGAGTACTGACCAAGATGATGAAGTTAGTAAGATGCTTTATATATAACTCTAAAATGTGTCTGAAAGGTTCAGAAACAATATTTATTTCAAGTCACAGTGAATGACTTCAAATGATTGACATTTATCAAAAGCAAAAACAAGCCAATTCAAAATTGTTGCAAGAAACTCATGACTCTTACCTTTTTGAATTCCTCATCCTGTCGTTTCTCATAATGGCCAAAGTCATCAAAGATTGAGGTCTGGTGCTTGTAAGAGTGAATGATCTTCAGCACCTGCTTCCCCTTTTCAGGAGGCACTTCCTGAGTGTCACGGGAATTGGTAACTGGTTTGTTGTCATTGTTCTCCAAGCGAATGTGACGCAACGCATTATTTGGCACGTCCTTCACATAGAACCATTTCACTTCAAACTTGCCCTTCCATTTATCCTGAGACCAAATTCCAGTCTCAATCTCCAAATCGACTTCAGACATCATCATTGCAATACCACAGAAATGACCGCTTCCGTTCACACTGAAAAGCAGGTAAATGGGAGCCTTAGCACCCTGTTGCTCTTTAAAAGCCTCGTTCAATCGCCTGTTTCCATGCTCCGTGCTTGTCCACACGCTGTATTTGATTGAACGATGAATATCGTCCTCGCTGTAGCTTTTGATAATGAAAAAGCGGGCATTTTTCTGAACAAGATTGAATTCCTTTGGGTTGTAGCAGTTCTTGGCTTTCAATTTATCAAGAATTGGAACTGACTCAGATGGAGTAACCGGCACATTTGAAGGTCCTGGATTTCCAGACATACCTCCTACAGGATTGGGTCGTGGCCTTGTGCCACGACCAATAGCAGGCTTGTTGGCCCCTGATTTAACGGCATTGCCCCATGCTCCTGATTCAGTTTTAGAAGACATAACAGCTGGTTGTGAAGTCATAGGAGGAGGCACTTTTGGTTTTGGTGGAGGCAGTTTTGGCTTGGGCTTAGCTGGTTGACTGGCAATTGCCGCCCAAGACTTTGGTTTAGTCTCAGAAGCAGTAACAGTTGAAGCACTAGTCACTTGCGAAGACAACTTGCTTTGATCATTCAGTCCTTCATTTCCTTTGTCGTCCACTCCGAGGGCCAAACTAGATAGTGCATTCTCCACATTTCCCGCAGAACCAAATTCTTTTCCTTTCAATGAGTCAATCTCGACCCCAATCGGATTTAATGCTCCATGTTCCGAAGTCGGAGGAGGTGGTGGTTGGTAAAAATTGGGCAGCATTGGTGGCCCCTGGGATTGTTCACCCCACGAAATATCTGTTGAAGTTCCGGGAAAATACAATGCTGGGGGTCCCTGGGAGTTGTGACTCAAACTGCTTAAATAAGCGTTTGTGGAGACGGCGACTCCTGCATTGTGATTAAACATCTGATCCTGTAAAAGCTGTTCACCGTTTCCAACAGCACTGAAACCCGAAGACGGAAATAGCGTGTTCGGATTCAGCGAAGGCACGCCGGTCGACCAAGTGCCGTCGCTGATTCCAGCCGCATTCAGATACGGGAATGGCATTGGAGGCAATCCAGTGTTCGATCCAGTGCTTGTACTCGGATAAAAAGGTGGAAGATATGTGTCCGTTAGTTGGTTCGGCAAGCTCGTGGTCACTTGTTGAGAATTTAACTGCTTGTCGTTGCCCTGAACACGAATAAAGGTATGGAAGAAGAGCGATCCGCCATAAGAGCGCCAGGATGTTGTCGAGAGAGAGGGAATTAAAGAAAACATGGTAACAGTTAGGAATCATCATTGACAATGAAACATCACATCAAAATGGTGATAAAAAAACGCCAGGATCGAAGAGAAACGAAATCGAAAGCAAATATTCGACAAAACTCACCTGTTTCGTTCCCGGATGTAGGTATCGATCGATGTCTTCGCCCGCCACATTTTGTAATTCACCATTTTTGTTCACAAACCCTAAAACAAATTATGAAATAGGTATCAAACAATGATCACTTGATAAACCGGCTGTTTTTCCACTGAAACAATGTCGTAACGTACCTTTTCCAGTGTGATCCTTGGGTCGCTGCGCACACACACACGAGGAACAAATTCAGGAATGCAGAGGAAATTAGAATGAAATTAGTCGTTGTTGCCTTCGCCGGCGTTTAATCGGCGTAAAAGGAACACAAATAAACAAAAACCTTACCTGTTCGATAGTCGCTGACATGCCCCTCAGGAATTTGAAAGTCCACGACAATAAAAACTCCACAAACGACGGTTCCTTCGCTCCACGTCGTTTAGATTATGAAGGGATAGAGAACAAAAGAAAATGGCCGCTCCTTCGGTAGTTCGTCTGCGCGTGCTTTGCGTGACTTCACCGAATTACGCAAGTTGTCAATCAAATCTTCCAAATATGGTATTACCCACAGCTCCTTTCGAGGAGAGAAACTAAACAAAAATGGCGGATAGAAGTATCGAGAAGTGAGATAAGGGAGACATTTCAGTGACAATTCTAAAGCGCCATGGCCCTGTTACAGGTTTGTTTTTCAAACAATCGTTTCAGTACACTTCAAACTGCAACGCAAAGCTAAACTATTTTCTATTGTAGTGGCGGAGGTTCAATTTTTTTGACAAGGAAGTCCTTAAGGACCCTGGCTCCACTGAACCGTTTTCGGGGCTCAAGGTTTGTCGTTAATGATACCGCTCAAGATTTTAAGTTAGCTTATAAGGGAATGCGGTCCGATATTTATCCTTAAGTTGGACTTCTTGGGCGTTGCTCTGATTTATTGCTTGTTTCATAGTTAATGTATATTCTTCAGCTCTTGATACCAATCGCTCCCACCCCTCTCCGACATGGGACATTTTTCACGCTACTCACCAAGTTCGTGTTTAGCATGCAAATAAAACATAATGGGTTCTTGAGGGAGTGATATAAAGAATACTAAATGTGCCCCTAATGCGTGCCTACATCAAAGATTGTCTTTCTGGTTTAACCAACCAACCATGTTGGCTTTTAATAATTTGATTTTCGGTCAGTACAAAATGCAGACTGCAGACTGCAGACTGCAGACTGCAGACCGGGTACAAAATGCAGACTAGGTACAAAATGCAGACTGCAGACTGCAGACTAGGTACAAAACGCAGACTGAGTTTAAAATGCAGACTAACGAACAAAACTGCTTTTTTGCGTCAGAAACGAGATAACAATCGATTTCATAAGTTACCTACCGTCGGCATTGTCACGCAATAACCTTACAATGTAATAACACTATAACTCTCTCTCTTTTTTTTTACAGAAATGTTATTTTACCACATGGTTCGGTACTGGTTTATTCCTAGTTGTGGAAAGATCAAAAGATATAACGCATGTGAAACTTCTCCCAAGCTTAGTGGCGAAAATTTCGGACATTTGCGAATGTAAATGTCAATAGTTTATTTATTGTTTACATGCGAGATTCACGACACTCGTCATTTGCATGCGTATGTTTTGTCTAACCAAATTCTCAAGCTGTCCCAAGTATTTTAAATTATGTTTTCCACTTAAACTGTTTGCTCGTTACAAAATAGTGAATTTGAGCGATTTGGTGGGTTTTGCGTTGACATTTTTACTGCACCGCGTTATAAGAAGGAGTCGAGGGTGGAAAGCTTATTTTCGACGGCCCAGCGCCAAGCAAATTTTCACCCAGAAATTTGAATCGCCCGGCTTCCAAATGGAACACCAGATAAGCTGAAAGGTTGATGCTTCTTCTCGTGGCATTCAATCGAAGATCCATTTGAAATCCAAGTGCTAACCGCCAAATAATTTCCCACAAAAACAGCTTTCGAATCGACCAGCATCCGCAGCCAGGATTTCGTGTGCTGAGAGCAACAGTCACGCTGTTTGCTTCACGCTGATTGGATGCAGTCTTTAACATCATCCAATCAGCGTGGAGTAACAGCGTGACTGCGGATGAGCTTTCAGAATGCCACAAACGCAAGTCGTTCGAGCGCTAAGTTAACGTAAAATGACTTTTAAGGAGCATTCAAACATCTAACTAGCAGTTTCGTCAGTTTAACGGAGGGCCGTTTCAGTGAACATCAAAACAGCGTGGTACAAAATATCTTGTTGTCAAAAATTAATCATGGCGTGATGAGGTCGCGGTCAATTGCGGCCGTGAATACTCGATGGCAGGTTTTCTCATGGGTGAACAGTTAATTGTGTCGACCTCAGAAAAGTTTTAAAGCTAATTGGCCTTTGGCAAAATACTCTAATCACACGTTTCTGACGTAAAAAAACGTTATTCTTGTCAGTCTGCATTTTGTACTTAGTCTGCAGTCTGCAGTCTGCATTTTGTACCTAGTCTGCATTTTGTACCCGGTCTGCAGTCTGCAGTCTGCAGTCTGCAGTCTGCATTTTGTACTGACCGATTTGATTTTCAACTGAATTTTCTTGACTTGTTGATTGATTGTGGGGGGGGGGGGGAGGTTCAATTTAACCTTAAATGTAATATTTTGTTTGTAATTGAGAAATTCATCAAGCCTTTGTAAACTTGTAGTACGTTGGAGGAAGGATTATTATTTTTTAACCAAGGAGTGATTAATTCCATTTATTTAAGAGTTGTTTTATTTCTTACAGACCCTCTGATGAGGATATTTTTGTTTCTTTGTAGGGTATTGATATTACAGCCTGTACCAGTGGAAGAGGTCAGTTGGTTATTGGAGGTAAGTTGAAACATTGCTCTGCCTTTTTCAAACCTACAATCCCACACAATTACAATTAGTTGGGCATGTTCTCTTTCCCACCTGTCTGCCCTATTTTTCCTTCCATTATATAATTTATCTAAATTCTATTTGTGCAAACTGGGTTACTCCAGAAAAAAATACAGCCCCCTCCCCCCCCAATGAAAGGCAACATTTTTAAACACCTCCCCCTCTGACTGGATTTGTCGTTAGAGTAGCCTGCGAAAACAGCCGTCCTTCTTCGCTCCCGGCCCGAGTGGCGTTTCACGTGAAGGACGTCTGCGATTCACCGCGGAAAATTCCATTCTGATGACGTAAACGTGAACTTTATAATTTTGAATAAATTATCATTTGCAGTCACGAAAGGTTTGTGCCAAGCCGCAAAATGTCTATATCTTCACAAATAAACGAGTTACGCTAACAATTTCAGAGGTACTGAGTATTTTAGAAATACCGGTAACTGATGAGATCCACAAGGAGGATCGAAACCATGGTCTTGACTAAGCCAAACAAAGACATATTCAACAGACTTAAGCGCCAGCAGTTGCATTTGAATCATGTCAGTTGTCATGTCGTTACATCAAGCTTGAAAAACATAAGCTCGATCAGATAGCCGAAAGAAAAATTAGAATTTCACAAGACAAGCTGGTGTATAGCTTTCTCGAAGTAAAGCTACAGCGTCTCTGAAGAAAAAGGTACGAGGGAAAATATATCAGTTCTGTACTCTCAGACAGTCCTAATCATTGTTTCCCGCATTGTTTACGGAGGTGTCAAAATCCACGAAGTAACTCGCGCAGATAACAGCGGAAATCATGTGGACTTATGACCTCTAAAAATTTGCCATAACACAGGATAATGGCTCAACTCTTCTTAAAATTTCTCCTTATAACACAGCATGAAGTGCTCTTCATAAACACGAGTGAAGCGACAAAAAGGTCGAGAAACCGAACAGAGAACGGCAAATGTACAGATGTCACAAACCGTCGAAGTCGTGTAATCACTCACTGTTTAAGGAGGTGTCAAAATCCACGAAGTAACACGCAGATAACAGCGGAAATCATGTAGACTTCTGACCTCTAAAAATTTTCCATGGCACGGTCTAACGACTCAACTCTTCTTAAAATTCCTCCTTATAACACAAAATAAAATGCCCTTCATAAACACGAGTGTAGCGACAAAAAGGTCGAGTAACCGTCGAAGTCGTGTAGGCTTGTCAACCCCAATTTACACAAACCACCGCTACAATAACAAGACGCCAGATTTGTTTTGGTGAGTGTTTTCACTGTCCCGCATATTTACGGAGTTAATTATGCATAATTACCGATTGAACCAATCAGCACTCATGACCAGATTCGGGACAGATTTTCGTCATCAGTATGGAATTTTCTGCGGTGAATCGCAGACGTCCTTCACGCGAAACGCCACTCGGGCCGGGAGCGAAGAAGGACGGCTGTTTTCGCAGGCTACCGTTAGAGCCACCCTCCTGCCTAGGTTAGCAAGCTCAAGAAGCTTCCTCTCGCCTGGATTTTCATTTTTTTTATAGGCCTTAACAGTGTGGCTGCGTGTTTTATCTGGTCAGTAATAGATACATACTATTTGTAAGGTAAAAGATTCGAACAATAAATGATCATGATAATTATATTTCGTGTAAGTTACATGACCAGTTGAACGTATCGATTTTGACAAGGCGGCTACTGAACTATTGTTGAATGTCTAGCAAAATTTCCTGTCCTAGGGCTCTAGTAAAATAATGTGAATTGTTGTTGAGGCAATGAAATTTCAAGAAAAATTGCTCTTTGTTTCAGCGAAATATCCCATGAAAAAATTTATTGCGACATTCGGCTCGAACCATTGCGCGAAGTTTTGCATGGAAAATCGGGGATACAAAGAACAAAATTTGTACATTTCCCTTACATTTCTTTTTCACAATACTGAAGCAGTGTTGAAGTAGCCGGAGTTTTGTGAAAAGTGGATGGTTGTGGGACCTGATAAACATCATCTTCTTGACATAACTTGACTCGTGAGGCAATGAAAGTAGCCAGCGAAACTTTGCAGAGAAGCTGGAAAATTTCGCCGGCTGCCAACTCTTATATGTAGTACAACCCTGCTGAAGAACACCATAAACTGAAAGACTACAAGATTTTCCATTGCACAGTTGTTCTTTTGAGTGGTGAAAACATAATATTATTGATCAAGGTTAAACTTTAAAGTCACCCCCCAGCAAGAATTTTTAAGTTCAGAGCTCCCCTCTTGTCAACACCCCCTCCCACAATAATTTCCAGTTTCCATCTGTTGGGGTGTATTTCTTTTTTTCTGGAATTTACTAAACCATAAAAGCCTTGAAGTACTGATTTTTTTGCTTGTTTGTTTGTTTTTTTTTTTATAAATGACATTCCAATGTCTTGAAATGTCTGAAGCTCGCATTTAAAACAATTTGAAGAATTGGTCTTGCAATTGAGGAAGTCAAAATGTCTCGGGCTCCCAAAGAAGGATGTTAGTGACGCCTTTTTGCAAGGCCTCACATTTACCAGTCAGTAGGGCTTTGTGTGTCTAAATAGATTTGAGTTCTGTTGTAGATTAGTTGAATAGAATTGCCAAGGCATACTGAATTTGCATTTTGATTGCTATAGTTTATTACAAATTGTTTATCATTCCATTGTCAAAACCAAATAAATGTTAAACACTATTGTTAGGCTTTTTATTATTAATACATCTCATCTGCCCTAGATCTCAGGTGCTTGAATATGTAAAGTTCCACCTGTACATGTAGTTATATGTATGTAATATTGCTAATAATATTTCCCAGATTCAGCTGGGTTTGTTCACTTCCTGGGCCGCGATTTGACCATCACATCCTTCCAGGCCTATGAAATGCGTGTGTCACATTTCTATCAACTGAAACAGCAAAATATTTTGTTCACCGTTGGAGTAAGTATACATTCATTAATTGCTTAATTTCTAGCTATTTGTCCCTTGTAATATTTCTCAAGAAACCCAAGTGTGTGGCCATTTTGTACTGTTTATCCTGCTGCATGAAGTGTTTTTCTTTTAAGCAGGCCATAGGATTTCAAATTTCATCAGTAACACATTTTCAGTTCTGTGTCCAGTAATTGAAGGAATGATTGGTAACAGAAAATTTTTGTGACAAAATTTTGCATTTGATTTGGACACAAACAAAATAATGAAAGCAAAACTAGTATGAAAAAGAAAACGAACAATATATACATCTACTCAGTGGCATCTACTCTAACATCTACTCAGTGGCATGGATCTTGGGTAGCAAGCTTAAGTTAAAAACAAAGTGATGTTCTCGGAAACAGGAGAGCGGTTTCAAAATCAGTACAAAATTACCTCTTCTGGAATGTTTTTTAATTATTGTACAAAGTCAACTTTTGTACTTCTTCCTCACAGTAAATGTCATGTAAACAGATTGTTGGAATGAAGCTCCATGGTTTACCATACATGTATATCGGCCATTTGTTGTCTGCCATGTTAGATCCAACCCAGACTGCATTGTGCACACCAGTGGCAGATTCAGACCTGGAGCTAGGGGAGGACGGGGTTGATTTACTTGCCCTCCTGGCTTTTCTCTGTTTGCACTTTGGGATGGATTTTAGATGGCGGTTGGATGATGCAAAACAATGTTTTAGCTTCGTATACGTGTGCTAAGCAAAGAAATTTCTCTACTTCTAAGAATTTGAACAGAAAAAACATTTATCAAAATGAATTTTGATAAGCAAGGCTGGAGATGTCCCTGGCAAACGGTTGTTTGCCTCTCTTATTTCTGTTCAATCATGGTAATGACAAGGTACCGGAGACGAATGTTCCATGAAATCGTAGGGCTTGTCTGTAAAGAATTAAACCCAAGTTAAGAGCTGCATTAACAATTACTGCAGAAGGACAGCAGGTTTTTGCAGGCACTGCCAAGTAAAACTATTAGAACTGAGCTTCTGTGTAAAAAAAAAAAACGTTCTGCTAGATGTTCAAACCAGGCAGGGAAAATTGCCCTCACAGCCAGTCAGTTTGCCTGTTGCCCAGCCCTTAATAAAACCCCTGCTAGTGTGGGGTCTTGTTCAATAAATTTTCAATGTACAATATGGAGAGTCTCCAAATTTCTGTGGATGAAACCGTATTAAATGTGTGGTGCATAACCATTCAAATAAAAGCTATTGAACAGTTACTACTTTCTGCAACACTTCCACGGGGTACTGTTTTTACTCAATACTTGATGTTAACTTGATGTTAACTTTATGAAATCCAGGAAGATGAAGTGGATGGTATTGACCCCATCATTAGAGTATGGAATCTTGACAAGGTATTTTTCTATAATCACCACATTATTTATTCATAGCTGCATTTTAACGTACTTTTAGATGAGTTCCAGTGTATATTGTACCCTTTGTGTCTTAAGTCTTTCAATCTAGCGTGGATCATATTCATTTATTTTGTTTTCTTGGCCAAGACATGATCTCAAAGTTGTCAACCCACTGCTGGTCAGTGAACATAAATTTACATCACTTCCGTGATGTAATGGTTCTAATTTCTTATTCTAGTGACTTGATTTCTTTTTCTTTGTGTAGCCAAATAGTTTAGAAAGAACCCTTGGGTTTGACAAAATAAATTCCATGTCAGGGTTCGTACAGGTCATGGAAAACCTGGAAAGTCATGGAATTTTACAATTTCATTTTCCAGGCCTGGAAAGTCCTGAAATTTACATGTAGGTGTAGGTCATGGAAAGTCATGGAAAATCAGTATGTTTTCTATGAATGAAAGGCATTAAGATCCAAAGTTGAAAAATTAACTGGCAAGTCCAAAAATCAAATGTAATTTCAGCTGAATAAATGATTGTTTTGACACTACTGCCGGAGGGAGATAGCTTAACTTAGGTCATGGAATATTTCAAAAAGTCATGGAAAAAGTCATGGAAAGTCATGGAATTTTGACAGGTCATAAGTGTACGAACCCTGCATGTTGACCTCCGTGAAGTGCACACTCAGATATCTTCAGTATGGATTTATGTTAAAAACATACATATAATATTAATAATATAAATGTGTTAAGAAATGTATATTTTACTTTAGATTGACAAATATGGAAACCCAGTGTGTTGCTGCATGCAACGACTCATCCCAGGAAATAAACCAGTTCCGGTATGTTAAGTTATAGTATGTGTACATTCTGTGATCTTCTATCGGCAGCCTGCCAATCTTGTCATCAGTCTCAATGGAAGTGTCTCATTAAGTCTTTTTTCAGATGCATAGTATTTCGAGGATTTTAATATGCCTTTTGGCCAGCTTGTGTGATTGTAGTCTTGACATGGACAATATGTTTTCATTGGAGCACACTGCATGGACCTCAGTTCAGTTCAAATTTAAAACAATATGTCTTATAAACAATAAATTATGTTATGTCACTCAGAAAAAAAGATCATATACATGTCTGATCATATTTTATAAATTATAGTTCTATTCTGTTGACATCTGTAATCACGCAGCAGTTTGAATGAAGAAAGAAATTTATAATAAATTTTGTCTCAGAGTTGTCAGTATTCAGGGACTTTCTGTCAATGGTTTGTTGATGTAACTGACAGGTGTCATGTCTTGCACTGATGGAGAACCTGACACAGATGGCTGTTGGTTTTGCTGATGGAAGTGTTCTTGTGTATAAAGGAGATATCACAAGAGACAGGTGACAAAGAGTCTAGTACATGTGTACACCTCATAGTCTAGAGATGTCATTCAAATGGTGACTCTGATTGATTGACGGACTGACTGACCAATAATTGACTGAGCGACTGACCAATGATTGCTTGACTCTCTGACCAATGATTGACTGACTGACTGATTATTGACTGACTGACTGACTGACTGGTTGATTGATTGATCATCATGAATAATCGATTGACTGCCTGACTGATTAATTGATTGATTCCAGATTGATTGATGAGCAAGTGAGTGAGTGTGTGTGTGTGAGTGAGTAAGTGAGTTAATGAGTGGAGTGAGTGAGATCTGTGACTTTGAAGCACTAGATAAGTGTATATGATGCAGTTAATTTTTGGTCCCAGTTAATTTTATAATTTTACTAGTTAGTTTTTTCCTAACTTGGTGATTTTATTTTTAACTGTCTAGTTAATTTCCTTCTAACTAGGTGATTTTTCCACTTTTTTTTTGGGGGGGGGGGGGGGGGGTGGTGTTTCTAAAAAGAGTAACACGCTCACCACCAACCCTAACCCTATCCCAATTCCTAACCCTATTGACCCCCTTAACCCTAACCCTATCCCTATCCCTAACTCTATTGACCCTCTAACCCTATCCCTAGACCTAGCCCCCCCTCCCAGATTTTTTATTATTTTTGCTCTCACCTAGATTTGAACTCCAGACCTTTGACTTTGAAGTCCATCTTCATTTCCACTATGCCACACAAGCAATCGTTGCAAATTTGTTCATACATGTATTTGTTGGTCTAATAAGTTATTGGTCCCAGATTCACCCTTCCCCTTTGCCACAAATTAATCTGGTTTGAAAATTTCAACCCAGGTTGAAAAATATGAACCAGTTCAAAATAAAATCACCTGGTTAGAAAAAAAACTAACCAGTTAAAAATAAATAATTAATCACCTAGTCAGAAAAAACTTACCTGTTAAATTATAAAATTGACTGAAACCAAAAATTAACTGCAACATATACATTACTGTACCTCATAATGGTTTTCAGGCACACAAAGCAGAGGATCATACATCACGACAAACATCCAGTTACAGGTATAGCAAGGTTTCTTTTATATTATTTTGTAAATGGTACTGTAATCCTGGATAAGCTCCAGTGGTACAGACTACTTGCCCAGGTGTAAACTTAACCTTTGCTGTATAATGGTCTTCAATCTTGTCTACAGGACTTGCTTTCAAGCAGACCAGCGACAGTGTTGTTCTATTTGTTGTGACAACTGAAACAGTTCTTGCATACAACACCTCTGCAAAAGATCGCCGAGTAAGTATCAGAATGGCATTCTTCATTTGTAGCCATATACTAGCATCAGTAAGCATTTTCAAGCAAAGTGGACCTTAGGAGCAATATGGTGTAAAAGAACTTGTTTATTAGTCAAAAGCTGGAACCTTTAAATTAAAGTAAATTTAAATGAGTTAAACTTCAGTAAGCTGGAGCTTATTAAGCAGGGGTTTCAATAAGCACCGACGTCCAACGAAGAACATCGGCTTCTTCGATCTGAGACGTCGGCTACTTTCTGCCTAAATTGAAGTAATTAAGAATGATCCTTTCAAACAAAATTAAAATTTATTTTGATGGGCTTGGATGTACTTTTTACCTCAACTTCAAGATCAAGGTTACGTCTCATTGCACTGAGAAATCGTACTTATATTTATCCACAATTTGATGCCCAGAACGCTTTAAATACATGTAGTGTTTCAGAGCTTCCAGATTTCAAATTTTTCTGGGCGCGCATGTCCCCAGACCCCCTAATAAAAGTTGTGTCCCCTTGTCAATACTGTCGCCTACTCTTCTCAAACTGGCTGCCTACTTCAAACTTTATCGAAACCCCTGATTAGGAGTCAGGCACCAGGCAAATTTAACCACTCTGAGGATGATTTTGCCTGGCTGATGATTTGACCATCTAAAGGAAAGCACTTCTTATAACAATTAGTTCAGCTCAAAATATTTTCAATGCCCATGAAAAATCAGTTGCCCTCTTGCTGAAAACATCACTGAAACCCTTGATCTAAGACATCTAACATACAGTTCTGCTGATCCAATTTGTGAACTTGTTGTAAAATAATAAGCCATTTCCAAGTCTTGCTTTTTCCCCTCTATTTCAAAACAAGTTCAGGGCCACAACCTTTATATGAGTTTGATTTGCAAGTTAGACAATAAACATGTACAAGATAAGAACTTCATATCCACGTGATACTGTAGGTCATGCACCAAGACTATAATGTGTTTCCTTGGAAATTAAGGCAAATTCTCTGTGCATTGCTTGTAAATTCTTGTGTATTTGTTGAAGAACAGGTCTATAATAATATTATAATCTTAATGTAATGGTAATAATAAATTATTTTTCCTTTTAACAGGAAGTGTTAGATGCACATGGCTGTGAAATGCGCTGCTCTGTTATGAGTGACGCTTCACAAGAAAATCAGTTTATAGTAGCTCGGAAAGAGGTCAGTCTTTGATAATGTTAGAGTGTCAGATGGGAGTGCTCCTGATCCTAATAATTGAGAAAATTAAAAATAGTTCAAGGATTTCGTACACAAAGAGCAATCCATAAATTATTGATTAATGTTTGCACCAGATTCATTTTTTGCAGGTATTAGCTAAATTTAATTTTTTGGCAGACTGAAATGTTTTTACTATAGATGAATAACGTTGTTGTGTAATTTTTTCTTGATTTAATATGCACTTTGTTTTTGCACAAAGAAGGTTTTAAGCTTTGATATGTAGGTTTGTTCAGGAAGGTGTGTATGTCGCCCAGGGTTCATATGGGACATGGAAAACCTGTAAAGCCCTGGAATAATATAATTTCTTTTTCCAGGCCTGGAAAGTGATGAATTTGAATAGGCCACATTCGATATATCAGTATTCAAGCATGGCTCCGTGGCTTTCGGGTCAAAATTGCAAATTTTTCAAGTTTCTTTTGTCTCTCAATTCCCAAAAGAGACTTGGATACAAAGAAAACAACACCAAATATAGAAGTTTGACTTGAAAGCCTTGGAGCCATGTTAGAGTATTGATATATCGAACGTGGCCTATTGTGGGTCATGGCAAGTCATACAGTGTAGAAAAGCTGATTTATGTGAGAACAAAAAGGCAAAAGGATCAAAATTTGAAAACTAACAGACAAATTTGAAACCAGGAGGTCATGGAAAGTTGAGGAATTTTACAAGCTCAAAAGATTATAAACCATGTCACGGTTTGGGCCATTTTTCAATTGCGTTGACAGTTTGTAAGATCGAACTTACTGCACTTTTGTCCGGCTGGAATGTTTTGACATGAAAAACATTGTTCTGTATAATTTTTTTGTTGATGTGCACTTTGTGTTTGAGAAATATCATAAGGTGATAATATCTGCAACCTGACTTGTTTCTGTGTTGCAGGCTTTATACTTCTATCAGATTGATGGGAGAGGTCCATGTTTAGCATTTGAAGGTATTGTACAGCAAGGCCTCCTCAAGGGAAGCAGCTAAGAAAAAACTAAGCTGACTTTACAAGCTCAGTTTAGCTTTTAACTGACTTTTCAAGTCATGGTCACCTCAATTCTTTGTATTCTGCATGCCTTTGGGGACATTTCAGCTGGTGATAAGCTCATTTTCAGCCAGAGAAACTGACCAACAGTAGGTTCTTAGCAGCATTAATCCCTGGCCTCTCCTTAAGTTTTTTATGAAACACAAGAGACCATGTTTGGAGCGGAGTATTTTTGACAAACTTTGACCAGAGGTGTTTGGAAATGTGGTGAAACACTGTCTTTAGTGTTTGATTACTGTACTGTATACCAAACACAAGAGACGGTGTTTCATTAGGATATCCATACACCAAGGAGAGAGTTGAAAATATGATGCACAGCAGAGTATTTTTGATGGAATTCAAGGTGTTTCGATAGCTGATGAAACACTGTCTCGAGAAAATGGAGAATTAAAATTGTCAAAATCTATGCTAATTGAGACCGGGTATCCAAACTTCCTTCACGGTTGTGATTTTCTTTATTTTAACGTGATGAATCATGAATGAATTTGAGAAACATCTTCCCCTTCAAAACTTAACCTAAGGTGAAAACAGATTGATAGAAATAAAATTCTAATTTACACCAGACATCCAAAACACTGTTACCATCATGACTTTTTTTTGTTTAAACTCGATGAATTATTGCGTCTGAGAAGATTTAGTTCTGAATGTGCTACTCTGATTGTCTTGAGCTAAAGATTATCATTATAATGGTGCAACTTCAACCTTGATTACATACATGTACTAAGTAATATTATTTCTAAGCTGAACATCCTAAAATTTACACGTACTTGTAAATTATAAATAATTTACATGCAGTTCTCTGTTCGAAGCATACACATAACCATTTGCACCAAAGTTACATTTATCAGTTCTGCATTATTGTGACAAAATTATTTGAAGGCTTCGGTGGAAAAAGGCGTTAGGTTTTTTACTGAAAAGTGAACTTTGTCGAAAACGCTCCAAATTTCGCATGCAGTTTTGTTTCCGTGTGTCAAACAATGTTCTGCATGTTTTTTCCCTGAAGTTTGCTTCCTTTTTGAGATATTACGTATGCAAAAAAACACATTTTTCCAAGGGCATCCTCTGGGGACCTTTTGTTGAATGGAAAACAAAAGAAACCTTTTGTTTCGCTAAGCGATCAACTCACTATAATACCTTAAGCTCTTACTACTGCTTCGTTAGCACAAGCGGATGAGGCGCTGAACGGGCCAGATTCGAATTTGTTTTGCCGTGACACCGGTTCGACACGAGGTCGCTCAATTTTTTTTTTTCGCTCTGTTCCTTTTCTTTTTTCAAAAATGAAGATATCTATTTTAAAAAAAATGCGTATACAGCGGGAATCTGGAGAGATTTTTTCATACAGCTTATTGTGACGTGAGACAACACGTGAATTTCGATCGAGCGTCAAAGCAAAGAGAAGTGATGCATGATGCAGTACAGCTCTTTCGACTAATATCTTAAGCATTGTTTTTAAGTACCTTGTAGCCTGCCTGGTGGTTGATAGGCATCATAAAGCCTGATAACCCGTAAGTCACCAGCATGTTTTAAAGAAGCAAAACGTGTTCTGTAACTTCCAACGCAACTGATATCAGCGGCAAGTCAGTTATCAGCGTTCGAAGTCAGGTCGATCCAGGCAGCAAAGTCCAAGAGCAGTTCTTGCCCAAGAATAAAACCCTGTCGTGAGTTGTGGCCCATTTGCCAAACGTTGCTAGCTTCAAAGTTTGGAAAATGAGAACTGCTTTTAGACTTATAAAATTTTTCTTGCATCATCCTCCATGTTTACCCGCGCACAAGGTGTAACAGAACCTTCCCGGCATGCATTTCGATCACGTTCGGCAAGACAAGGCAAGACAAGCCAAGACAAGACAAGACAAGACAAGACTCCGTAAATCACAATAATATTTAACTAATTACAGAGCGTGTTTTTTTCCTTTTTTATTCCAACATAATAATGGCCAACAAGAAGCGATCGATTGATTCAAAACATAGATCTGTGATCCAGGTTGCGTTGATTTTACTTCAAATCGGCATGATTTGTAGTGTTTTAAACTTCTGGGATCAGGGGCCATGCAGATGTAAGGAGAGAGACCTGTACGTTGCACAGAAGGGTTAATCTGTTAATCTGTCAGCCCTACATTTTTAAGCTTATACGTTGCAGGCAGTTAAAATATAATAGAGATAGTTGCTGTGACGCTTTAAAGTGAAATCAACATTTTAACCTATTTAGGCCCGAAATCGACGTTTTCGAGTTTACGTGCTGGGTGAAATGAACAGCTTGCTGGATTTGAAGTGAAATCAACATCCTTGCCGTCATGCCTTAACGCGAAATCGCGTAAAGTGAACTGGCTGTAATTTGAGTGAAATTAACGTCTTTGCGGTCGCGTGATAACGTGAAATCACAATTTTAACGGTTTTAAAAACCTGAAATCAACATTTTTTAAGGTTACATCTTGATTGTTCTCCTTGGCCTAACACTGCACTAACCCTAACGCGTCCTGACCTTAACTCTAACGTTATCCGAAGCGCTAACCCTAACAATGAAGCGCTAGCGCTAACCCTCGGCAATAACCCTCACCCTTCAACGCTAACCCTAGTTTCAAGCGGTAACACTAAACGTTAACTCTAAGCCTAACCTTGTTCCGTAACCCTAGTTTCAAGCGGTAACCCTAGTTTCAAGCGGTAGCCCTAAGCGTTAACTCTAAGCCTAACCTTGTTCCGTAACCCTAGTTTCAAGCGGTAACCCTATTTGAAGCGTAACCCTAGTTTCAAGCGGTAGCCCTAAGCGTTAACTCTAAGCCTAATCTTGTTCCGTAACCCTAGTTTCAAGCGGTAACCCTAGTTTCAAGCCGTAGCCCTAAGCGTTAACTCTAAGCCTAACCTTGTTCCGTAACCCTTCAACGCTAGCCCTAGTTTCGAGCGGTAACCCTAACCCTAAGTAAAACCCTAAGGGTTTAAGTCCTTGCGGTGGCGTGATAATGTGAAATCAAAATTTTAAGTCTCTGTAAATGACCTGATATCAACATTGTCTAGCTTGCGCATTGCGGGAAATTAACATCTGGCTGTAATTTGAGTGAACCGAACGTCTTTGCGGTCGCACGTTAACGAAAAGTTTTAACGGTTTTAAGCTGACATCAACACTTTTTGAGGTTACACGTTGCAAAAGATCAATATTTTGCTGGATTTTAAGTGAAATTACCGTCTTTGCGGTCACATGCTGACGTGACAACAAATACAGGGTCTTTTGCATACGTAATATCTCGAAAACGAAACAAACTTCAGCAAAAAAACATGCAGAACATTGTCTAACGCACCTAAACAAAACTGCATGCGAAATTTGGAGCGTTTTTGATAAATTTCATTTTTGAGTAAAAAACCTAACGCCCTTTTTCCACCGAAGCCTTCATTTAATATATACTTTTCTCTCAGCATAACAATTGTTTAAAAAAGTGGCATTCGCTTAATGTGTGATATTCAAGTTATAAGATTTTGAATCATTTTGTCTTGACTACACAAAGACATAGAAGAAGTCCCCATTTTCTAGTTGGGACAAGGGCGTGGTGATAAAATGAAAAAAAGGAATCACATTGACTAACTACAGATAGATTAAGTGAAGATGGTACATGTATTGAATAAATCAAAACACATAATAATGGGAACAATGGTAATTTTTTTCAAAACAAATTACGTGTAAAACATGTATAAAAAAGTTTTTTTCTCAAAATTAGATTTTGAGTTATTTGTGCTTTCATAGGTGAAAAGCAGATGGTAACATGGTGGCGTGGTTATCTGGTAGTCGTCAGTAAGGACAATAAACAAATTCAGAGGCCATCAGTAGGGTACGTACAAAACTTGAATACAAAAAGTTAAAATGTTCTAAAAGATTCGATGCAAAATTTTTCAGCCTTCATGCAATGTCCTACATGTAATGTCTCTGGAAGTGTATTTTCTGTCATGATGTTTATGCATCTTAAGGCCTGTGCCACTGTGAAACATTTAGGCATCAGTCCGACACCAGATATGACTTAATTTTACTTCATTTATTGTGATATGTGGAGTGATTTTATATTATCAATGGTAATGAATATTGATGCTGAACATGTTCTCACATCTCGTTGCAGGGGAACCTCTCAACAAAGGAACGTCAATGTAGTAACTGTTTATGATATTCAAAACAAGTTTATTGGTATGAACATAATTTATTATCATAATTTACGTACATGTAGCAGTGAGAGTGTTATGTTTTGAATAGGTTGCATGCAATTTCTATTTGGCTAAGGAAACCAGAGTCTTGTGTGGTCACTTTGCTTTTTGCGGCTGTTGCTTATGCAGTCTTCTAATACAGAGTTTGTGGGACAATACAAACCAGGTTTCACAAATCAACAGTGGTCAGAACTAAAGCTGGTTGCTTTATTTTTGGGAATGGTCACAATACAAAGTTGGACAGTATTTACATAATAACATGTAACAATCACTCCACACAAGTAAAAAAGCCAAACAAAGTACAATGTAGATTGCAACATCCCGTTACTCCCACTGTTATTTGATATTATTGAGTTTATTATTTTTTTTTTCACTTTTCAGCTTTTACTGGAACTTTCCAGGGTGTCATTGATGTAATATGTGAATGGGGCAGCTTATTTGTAATCACGATGGAAAATAAGGTGATTTGAGTTCTTATTAATTTTTCTTGATCTTTGTAGTGATCGTTCTTCCTGTAATGATATGAAACGCTCTGACACCCTGCTTAGTTATTAATGGATGCTAAGCAGTGAATTGTTGGTAACTCAAATTGTGGAGATTCAGTGGCCTTATGGCACTGAACTCCTGATCGAATGGTCTGAGCGGTTTGAACCCTTTCTGGACATGGTGTTGTAGTCTTGGGCAAGACACTTAACCCTCACAGTGCCTCTCTCCACCCAAGAGTATAAATGGGTACTGGAGAATGTTAATGCTGGGGGTAACCCCATGATAGACTGGCATCTCATCCAGGGGGGAGTAGAAATAATCCTAGTCGCTTTATGCTACAGAAACTAGGACAAGATCCAGCCTGATGAGCCACTTAGTTCATATGCAGACTTTACCTTAACCACTCACTTCTTACATGTAGATTTTTATAAAGTATGTTTTCTTTTTTTCAGATTTTTCAGCTGGAAGAGAAAGACACACAAACCAAGTTAGAAATTCTTTTCAAGAAAAATCTTTATGCAATGGCTATCAGGTATTGTGGAAGTTTATCAATTTTTTCAAGAAGTTTATAGCATCTACTGTTAATTTTTAGTAAGTTTACAACACTTCAACTCTTTTCTGTAATTACTTAAAGCCTTCAGTCAAGATAATGTTTTCTCTGACTAATTCTCAAACTTTAAGAGCATGCATTACAAAAATTGATCATTATTTTGCTGCAGATTGTCTGCCATTAACCTTAGTCAACTAATCGTTTTTCAGCCTAAGTACAGTAAAATACTGTGTACAGGTGTTCAATATGAATAACAATAAAAGTATGTATATTCTTACTAGCAATTGCACTAGTTTCAAACTCTTGAAGCATAATTGTAGGCTGTGCTCTAGAGGTGCCTTCAGTTTGGTGCCACAGGCCACTAACATTTGCTTCTTGGCCCTTAGAAAAACTAACCTTTTCTACTATGATATTAGCTTAAGTGCTGGACACCCAGAATTTTATGGTTAGGAATCTGTAG